>JAAHCF010000391.1:5572-35434 GCA_038367545.1 Beauveria asiatica | reverse complement strand
CAACACAGGCATCCATTTTTTTTTTTTTTTTTTTTTTCTCGCATGCCTGCATATAATAAGGACTCTGGACCTGCAAGTCGAGACGGCAAATTCAATTCGCCGAGCATGCCAAGAGGCATGTTCACGGATCGCAATAGTCATTTGTGACTCAGCCAAGTTCCTTCTTTTCACCTTTTGCGCACGGTCGACGCCAACGAGGCCCGTTGGTCGACGCCGTACGCTAGCAACGATTTTTGCTCCGTGAGATGCATCGCCCAACTTTAATAAATTAATAATAATTTATAATTCTGTTTGCTGGAGCGCTGTCAGCTGAGCCGTACGGTTTCGCCCGAGTAGCTACTACAGTGCCTCCAGGTAATACCAAGCAGCATTATATGGGGGATTGGTGGCGATTTGCTCTGAATTACCTTATACCCACTATAGCTTGCCCTAGAATCTTGTTCTTGTCGATTGTTGACAGAATAGGCTGCCAAGCTACTGCGTCGTAAGCCATGAACCAGTTGTTGTTCGAGGCCGGACGAAAACAGAAGACGGCAAGAAAGAGACAATCGTTATTCTGCGCCTCGTCCGGCAAATCTAGAAAGTCACCTTGCGACTATTGCGATCATCTCCCATCACGCAACATGTCGTCCAGCCCCCTTGTACATAGCTGTGACGTGACTCGGCACGCAAGACTCTCCCCGGTTGCCGCACTACAAGACTCAGTGTTGGAGACGACGCTTCTATTATCAAGGTTTAGCCTTTCGGCGGAATATCCGTTTCCGCCATTGTCCTCTTTGTTTTCTTTATACTTGGTACACAACTATGGAAAGCTGTGACATAAATACCGGTCCTATTGACGCAATAGCACGAAATGGGTCTCCCGGTTGTTTGAGATTTTCCCCGTCGCTGCGTCTTTTATCCTCCGGGTTGCATGTCACAGATGAACAAGGGATCCCCATCAAGTGGGATCTCTGATCTGCCAAGAAAGTTGGTGGTGCGGCGCCCTTTCCACCCTAATAATAACTAGCATCGGGAAGCGCTCACCTTGACAAGCCAAGCCAAGCCAGTTGAGGGCAGGGTGTACGTTAGCATAGTTAACAGCAGGGTTCGTGATATTGCATATATATGCATATAGATTGCTTATTATTTCACTGCCTGCTATTGGCCAGTCGGCCAGTTAATACCCTATGCGCAGCTATTTAGCGCAATCAATGTGTAAAGGATACATCAGACCAAGATTAAGACCATGATTAAAAGTCCCCGAATGCAAACTGGCAACGCCACTTTCAAGCCATCTACTTCCTACAGCTAGCTTACCGCAGCCTTTAGTTCATGCATAAATTTTGAAAAAAGATACTTGATCGAAATCACTCAATACCCAGCATCCGGTGACGACTTCTAGTCCAATACTCTGGAGAATCTTCAGCACATGCGAGCTGGGCCATACGATTCTGGAGTCTAATATGGAGCGGCGGTACTCACTTTCCGTGTATTCCGAATGGTTCTCACCTTCCACGCGTACACACAAAGGGCCCTTGAAACGCACATTTATGGATTATCCAGCAGTCTTTTAGTGTTACATCGTGGTCTTGGGCTATGGATCAACCTGCCATGCGCCAAGACGCCAGCCGGAGGAAACACTTCAAGTTGAGGGGGGGAGAGGGGAAGGGGAAGGAGAAGGCGAAAGAGAAGGAAGGCTGGGCGCAGGGCCCTTGTACTGGTAATGCGAATTGCGACTGACGCCTCTCAATGATTCAGATACCCGAAATCGCACCTATACCGTTACCGTCGGCGACCTCTGGGCAGCGGCATGTTTCACAAATCACCGCCCGTGGACTCGAATTATAGGCCCTCTGCTAGTCATGAAAACCCGGGGCTGGTCTAGCTCGCCTTTGAACGGCTCGATCACAATGGGGGGCGTGCGAATGCCGAGGACGCAAAAGTTCACATTAATGCTGATGGAACCTCTGTGGTCCGCAAATTAGAATGCTCCGATCCTGGATTACCAATGCGCATCTGATTCTTGCTCGTCCGTTTCCTGCTTGGCCTGCCCTCTCTCCAGTCAAGACGGGCATCGCCGCATCACGTAACTCTGCCAACGCCCAGACGCCTCTGTGGGATGACCGTTACGTGATTGGATTGCGTCTGTTCTCATTGGCCCGTTGAGGCAGTCGGGCTATTCTTGCTTATGCTTCGGTTTATAGTTCTTTTCTTGTTATGTGGATGTTGACCCTCCAAAGATGGAGCTGCCGCTGTCGAGGACCACGCTCGAGCTAAATTGCCGAAACCCAATCGCTGAGCCTCCATCGACAACGAATCTAATTGCCGCCGGTTAAGCTATTGTGTTAGATGCTACCGTCGTGCGACGAGTCAGGAGAATTCGCCGTGGATGAGATGTAGACCTGCTTCTTTCTGCCTAGTCTGGGTTGGTCGACCTCGTCCAGGAGTAGAGTATATAAGTTACGAGCCAGCTCCGTCTTTAGAGTCGAATAGAACAAGCAGCTTCGAATTCTTCAGCACTTTTCTAGAATTCTTTGACATCTTTGTCCCTTCTTTCTTTGCCACGTCAAAAGTCATGTATACCTCTATTCTGTCTCTGGCCCTCGGCCTCGCTTCCATCCCTCTGGTGGCCAGCCACCCGGGTGAGGACCACCACAAGGAAGCCATGAAGCGCCGTGAGTTCCTCAAGGACAATGTTTCCAACCTGGACCACTGCAGCGACACTCTCGACGCCCTGGGTGTCACGAAGCGCTCCATCCAGCGCCGCCAGAACACCATCCATGGCATGCGGGTGAAGCGCGGCCTCGTCGCCCGCGATGCGCACCACGGCGTCCGCAGCTACGATGCCGATGTGAGCCAGGCAAGCATCGCCAAGAAGAACGCCTCGTGCGTTCTGTCCCCCGAGGAAATTCTGGGACCTTACTGTACGCACCACTCGATGCCGTGTTCGGTTGATTTGCTAAACATGTACACACAGATGTTGCCGGCGAGTCTATCCGCTCCAACATTACCGAGGACCAGATCGGTGTCCCCATTCACTTGGACATTTCTTTCATCGACGTCAACACTTGCAAGCCCCTTGTTGGCTCATGGGTTGATGTTTGGCGTACGTTTCTTCCCTCCCCACCTCCAACCAACACCCCTCTCTCCAGACCAACACTAACCTGTTATCTTCCCAACAGAGGCCAACTCGACCGGTGTCTATGGTGGCGTCGTGCAGGAGGGCTTTGAGGACCGCAATGACACCTTTGAGGAGACCTGGGGCCTGACGTGGCTGCGCGGCATCCAGAAGTCGGACAAGGACGGCTCGGTGCACTTTGAGACCATCTTCCCGGGCCACTACGTTGGCCGCACCGCTCACATCCACGTGCTGACACACCCGAACGCCACGGTCCTTCCCAACAACACCATCATCGACGAGCATGCCTCGCACGTCGGGCAAATGTACTTTGACCAGGACCTCATCGACAAGGTCGAGGAGCTGGCGCCGTACAACACCAACGAGCAGGAAAAGACGTTGAACTCCGAGGACGAGTTCCTCCAGGGCGACCTCGAGGCAGGCGGTTACCCATACCTTCAGTACGAGCTCGTCGGTGACAAGCTCGAGGACGGCATCGTCGCCTGGTTGAATCTGGGCGTCAACGGCACCCAGAACAAGGTCGTCGAGCCCATCACCACCTACCACCCCGTTCCCACCGCGCCCGCCAACGCGTGCTCTTAGATTGGCACTATGAAAAAATAAAGGAGCAATGTAGATAAGATGGTATGTTTTCAGCTTATAGAAACATCATGCAGCGCAAATTTGATCATGACTTACACCTGCATTGGCTATGAATACTCTGAATGCGGAGCCTGCTTCCTAATACCGGCGGGCCAGTAAGACAAAAAGACAAAATGTTCGTAGTCGAATTTCTGTAATTAGAAGTGGTGAGTAAGGTGAGTGAAGAACAGAATGGCGCCTCATTTCCAGGTTGCCGCTGAGCAAGCAATTTCCCACTTCCTTATTCTGTTGTGCTCGCTGCTCTTCGGCATCTCCAGGGGAAAGATGGGAAGCGGAACACTGTTTAAAAATAACCGCTCGTGTAGACTGCATTGGCCCTTTCAAAGCCTACATATTTGTCCTCTCTGTGTTAAAAAGGGCGGGTTGATGAGCGACTTACGTATGCCATTGCGAGACCGCACATCGAGTAGCGACAACCATAGCAGCCATTGTCGTCGACCATCTAAGTAATTTCACATTGCAGTTTTGACAATTGTAAATTTATTCTACATTATACACAGCATGCTTTCCAAGCATACTCTTCAGCTTACAGTCGTCTCCCGCGCCGCCTCTTTCCTCCCTTTTTTATATCCTCCCTAGGAGGTGTTCCCTCTCTCTATTTCTCGACACATCAGGCTGGCCCGTGATGGGCAAGTCTCTCTTGGCCAGCTCGGCCTCAATCAGCTTCCAGCGGCCGACAGCCACCTCCCTGTCGATGGAGCTGACGCGGCGGTCGTGCAACTTGACGTTGGCCAACCGCTGAAGCTCCTCCGTCTTTTGCAGAATCTCGGCCAGCCGCTGCGGCTTGGGCTGCTTAGCCGTCAGGGTGATGAGTTGGCCAACCGTGGTCGCGGCGCCGAGCTTGGCATCGGGAATCATGTTGCCGGTAAACTGGTATAGTCGTTTGCAGAGCTATTACGCAGGTTAGCATGTAGCGTAGACGCGGCAATGTAGTCCGGTACACGTACGGCAAACTTCATCTGATCGTTGACGGCAATGTCCTTCCATGAGGAATCCCACGTCTTGATCATCTCAGCAGCTTCTTCACTAGAGATTCTCTCCGGCCGGGTGACCACCTCCGAGACATCTGACACCTGCTTCAAGCTGTTGGCAACAGCAGCCACCTCGCCCTTGAGCACCGCACCGCCTTCTTGGGCCACAATCTCCACGGCAAGCGCAGCATTCATGTCCTCACGCGAGCCCTCTGCCCACTTTTGCGTAGCCCATTCTCCCAGCGCGCCCGTCTCATGCAGGGCCAGCACCTCGACGAGCGCTCTGCGGTAGTACACCGCAATGACAGCTTTATCTGTGACCTTCTCCGCGCTCGCAAACGCCGTGAACTCATCCAGCTCGCTCCAGTGGCCCGGCTGGTCCCACCACTCGCTCAGTGTGCCTGCCTCCGCAAGGTCTTCGAGTGACGTGGCCGGCTCGTACACCGGGTCCGCGGCGCTCACCTCCTTGGGCGTCGCGGCCTCGTTGCGGCTCGCGGGGAACGGCAGCCGCGAGTGGCGCACGGCCAAGGGGCGCCGGTCGGTGGTATCCTTGTTGTCGATGGCGTGCGTAGGCGGGAGCCGGGTGAGGATAGAGTCCTCGGGGATCTCTGTGTTGCGCGGCGCGGGCGTCGTCGAGATGGGGCGAGTGGCGACGGCGACGGTCCTGCGCGAGACGGCTGAGCTCGCACGGTGCAGGGACTGGACGCCCCTTACCCACGAGATCCGGGGCATTGCCGACTTCATATTGGCGGCTGTGCTGCGTTTTCCTTCTTCGAAGGGGAGAAAAGAGGTCGATGAAGGCAATGGCTCCTGAAGTGCGCCAAAGCTGGTACAACTTTTCTGGCGCAAGGGTCAATTGAGCCAACCAGATGGTGGCATGCGTTGCAGTGCCGACCCACAGGACAGGTACGTCGCTGGCCCCAAGGTACAGGTCATCATCCTGAATGCGCCATCTGTCACAAGTTCGTGGCCGACATTCTACAGAAACATGGCGCGAATATATATCTTTGCGCTGCTATTTGCAGCGCTCATTTCTCTAGCTGCCGCATCTTGTAAGTGCCGCACACTCACCTGCTCATGCCTAGAGCTTGCTTTCTAACAGCTCGGCCTTAGCTGCGCCGACCTTTTGCAAATGCACATGCTTCAAGAATAGCACCATCATCCCTCTTGGGCCAGAACACCAGTCGAAACGATCGTCTTCATTCTTCGATACGGTAGACGTACGCTCGAGCGAAAATCTGGCTGTCGCGCCGCGATCGGCTTCGACATCATGCACCGAGTGTACAAAGGCCTTTTGTCTCAAGCAGGGCATTCCGTTTTGCAAGGATGCGACCGAGGACGATGTGTTTACAATGTGTTTCCAGCGCGACAGCAACAAGGACAAGATTATTGTCTGGGTCTTCATTTTGGGGACCGTCGGACTGCTTGGCTGGGCTGGTTTCAAACGCTTTACCCAGTGGCGAGAGCATCGTACGTTTGCTCATCAGAATATGGGATACGCTCCCGTTTCTCCCGGTCGGTGAGGAAATACAATGAATATATTATTACACTATACGTTGAACGGCGTTTGAGGAGTTCCCGCACGAAGATATGTAAATCGAATTACAGGGTACTCATGAGTGTATATGGGCTACCGCGAATTGGCTTTCTGTCCAACGAATCACGCTCTCCATCTTCTAGATGGTCAGATTTCTTGTATATCATAAGCGGAATCTCTCCGCTGCTGGTCTCACTCTCAAGTGCTGTGACCTTTCATTTTTCATATGACTCATGCAAACAATTCTCAAAGTCAACTTTTTGTCTAGGCGGAGCTGCCATTTACTTGTCTGCGGGTGCGGACAGCCTCGGCGAGGTCTTCGAGGACAGTCACTGTGTCCTCCCAGTGGATGCAGGCATCTGTGATGCTAACACCAGGCTTGAGAGCAGAGGGGCCCTCGGCCGGAACTTTTTGGTTGCCTTCGTTGATGTTGGACTCGATCATGACACCAATAATGGCCTTTTCACCCTCCCGCAGTTGGTCACCGACAACCTTGGCAACCTTGGGCTGGTTGTTGTGATTCTTTTGGGAGTTGCCTTTTGTGTAGCGCGTTAGTATTAGTCCAAGAAGCAGATGCAGTATCTTTACCGGGACACATACCGTGTGAGCAGTCAATCATGATGGCCATCTTTTGCTTCTTCTCCTCCAGGGTCTTTTTGGCAGCCTGCACGCTCTCCTTGTCAAAGTTAGGGCCATAGGTACCGCCACGCAGAATGACGAAGCCGTGCTCGTTGCCTTTTGTGCGAGTAATGGCGGCCAGGCCCTGCTTGGTGACACCCATAAAGTGGTGCTTGGCAGCGGCAGCACCAATGGCGTCAATGGCAACGCCGAGGTTGCCATCAGTACCGTTCTTGAAGCCGACGGGGAAGGACAGGCCAGAGGCGAGTTCGCGGTGAAGCTGGGACTCGGTGGTACGGGCACCAATTGCGCCGACAGAGATGCAGTCCGCAAGGAACTGGGGAGAGATGGTGTCGAGCATCTCACTGGCAATGGGCATGCCGTTATTTGTCAGATCGACGAAGAGCTGGCGAGAGACGCGAAGGCCCTTGTTGATCTCAAAGGAATTGTCAATGCTGGGATCATTGATCAGACCCTTCCAGCCAACGGTGGTTCTGGGCTTCTCTAGGTATGCGCGCATGACGATGCAGAGGTCGCCGGAGAGCTTATCAGCGAGGGCCTTGAGGCGAGCGGCATACTCGTGGGCCATTGGGGGGTCGTGGATAGAGCAGGGACCGACGACAACTAGCAGACGGTCGCTGCGACCTAGGACAATGTCGGCGGCGTCATTGCGGCCCTTGAGAACGGTCTTGGTGGCATTGTCGGTCAAAGGGATCTCGGTTGTGAGGAGGGCGGGAGGAATGAGGGGATCCTGTCCCAGAACTGTTGAACTTGTCAGTAAAAAGTAATTGCACAGCGATACACGAAATTGGTTGGGCGAAGAAGGGTGGCGGTCAGCTTGGGTGGAAAATATCGAGGGGTCGAACTGCCCCGCGCCGGACGCAAAGAAGGCTGTAAAAGAAGGCTGTACTTGGCCGAGAAAAGCGATGCAAGCTGTGAAAAAGACGACTCACTCCGGGTATCATCAGCAGCCATGCCGAAAAGACTTGTAGACGACATATTCTGAGGATTTTTTGTGCTTGGAGGCGACTGGCAAGTCTATAGATATATGTTTGGGTAATTGGGTATCCGTAAATCGGCGAGTGCAGATTTGGGGCAATGGCAGATGCTTCCGAGACAAATATGCACGCAGTAGAGCCCTTGGTTGACCAGGCTGCAGGAAGGATGGAGTGTCAGCTGAAAGAATTAGAGGTTGCAAGATGTACGGAGTGTCGTGAAGCAAATTAAGAAGGGAATTATAAAGATTCAGAGGTCGTCTAGTTACGTGAGTCAGATCTGCGAGGTTCGGAAGCGGTACAAGTGCGCCTAATTGCTAATTTTTGGGGGATCTTGGTCCCTTTTTTTTTACTGGGAAGAAAAAAATGTTTTTTTAGCTCCAAAAGTTGTCGATGTCACAAGGAAAGGCGTATCCACCAGCCCGAGACAGCCACTAAAGAGCGCTGGAATAGCCTGGAAGAACCACGAGCCACTCAGAGGGTCAGCGGAATCCCACTGAGGGCCACTGGGAGCCACCGAAACCAGTGCCGCAACGTTTGTTGTAGACGAGTAATGGAGCGTGTATCCCTGGAATGAGCGCATTCGTCCTGGTACCTACAAGTCAGTTTCTGGGCCCTCGAGTAAACAGTGCGGGATGCCCTTGGAGCGACAAGGTGAAGGTGCATTATTCAGACGCGATGTGGTGCATGGGCTGATGGGTGCGTGCAGCCGCTGGAACCTGTGGATGTAATACCTCGGAAGTAATACGTCAGATGCGGGTACGCCAGCGGCATTGGCAGAATAATGGGAGAATAAATACCTCCGTAATCGAGACGAATAAGGCAGGCTCCATTAAGTAAATACATCCCAAAGTACGGATAACTACCTAATAAATATTTAGCGTCCCAAATCAATCTCACAAATGGGTTCGGTCGCAATGCTCAAACAGCAGGTGGCGTTCTTCAGCACCGCGCGCTATTGACCAGGATCTGTCGGGATTGTTCCTGTGCCTAGTTATGGGTGCTGATTGTCAATGATGAGCATGCGATGTGTAGCATAAAGACGGAGAGTCATGCAGCGTGCTGTGCCGCCTTCAATGTCGTCTCTCCGCCTCTACGTAGCTAGTCAGCTGCAGAAAGTCCCAAGTATCGGTCAGAGCCTGGTCGGTCGCCATCTCCCAGCTGGATAGTTAATAGCACTGCACTGCCAAACGGCCATCTTGCAGATCGCAGCAACCTCCAGACGGAGCTCAGTGTGATGTGCGTTGCCCGCCACCAGCCAAGAATCTACCTGCCTATGCCATTGGTACTTCGAGAGACAATATGCGAGGGTCTGCAGCCATCATGGACTGCACATGAGCTGACTTGGTTTTTCTACAGCCTGGTGTCGCTGCATGTCCCAGAATGGTCGCAACAGCCAACTACCATGCTACTCGGGTGGCTAGTAGGTGTCGCTGGTCTGACAAGCTTGGACTGAACTGTACCCATAGATCATTTGTCATGGCCGGATGAACTCGAACTTGTTTGATAAATGCCTCGAGAAATTACGATGGCAGATATTCATCTTCTACACCATACCAAGCCTCCATCGCACAGCATCATCGCACAAAAACACGACGACAAAGTCGCGTTGATATAGTTAACCGTTCAGGGTAACAAGGAAAGGTTGAGCCCCAGCCACTCATCAAGCCACAACGTTTCTCCGCCTCTGGCACCTTGAGAGGGTGCGCCTCAGACAAACATATTCATAACGCGACTCTTGAGGGTGATTTTCACAGCCAAAAAAACCTCACCCCAGGTTCTCTCTGAATTTATATCCCTCACGTACTTTTAGTCACTCTACTTCGAGGTTACCGTTGTTATTAATAGCCAATGCCTTAGGGTCCCCTCTCCGGCATTGCCACCTAGTGTCCCTGAACCAACCATCGCCTTCTTGCTCTCCGCCTGCCTCTTCCGCCTCCTCCCCCCCCGCTCCTTAACGGCGTGCTCTCCTCGATTTCAGGCTCTAGGCTTGATCCTCCACCAAACGTTCTGCTCACATCACATCACAAGTCATCTCTTCTGAATTTTTCATTTTTTTTCCCACTGCCTTCTGTCCAGCCGACCCAAGATACCCCAAGAACGCTCGCTCAGCAAAAGCAAATCCACCCCCTCCCGTTGCAACAAATACGAGCTACCAACGTCGCTTCACGACTGTGCCGTAGCAGCACTCTAGACACAGCCACCTGCCCACACGCGTCCTGCACTTCCTGCACTTTCTGAACGCGGCTGCATAAATACTACGCTGGCTTTGACTCGCCGTACAAGACGAACCACTCGTCGCCGCAGTTCGTCTCGCCCGGCCGCGTGCGACCGGTATCTCAGCCAACATGTTTGCTACTCAGATGCATACCGACATGATGGAAACTGGTCGGAAGAGGCACCGTGACGAGGCTGATTTGGCCAATGGGTCTGCTGGATTTTCTGAACACCGCGCTGTAAGCCAACGATGACGCGCCTTGTTGCAAACATCCCAGACTCGCCATGCTGACAACATCTCTAGAAACGTGTTCAATGCCTTCCTGTTCGCACCTCACCAATGTCAGTGACGATGCAGCAGAACATGTCTTCTCCCACGATGATGACTTCAAGCATGGGTGAGACAGACTTTGCTACAGCTTCCGACTATACAAGTTGGCAAAATTCAAGTTCACACGACCAGAAAATGGCCACGATGGAATGTGTCGAGATGCAGTCTGCAATACCGAGTTATCTGCAGCCCGACGCCGTAACTGGCCGTATCCCTACGCCGATTCAACCTAGCTTTGTCGACCAGCTTCGAGGCCAGCAGTGGGCCAATTCAACCGCTTCCGCTGGACGCCGAGGCATCGCCAACATGGGCCACCACCAAGTCGGACTTGCGGATCAACCCTGCGCACAATGCGACGCACCGCAGGACCGAAATTGGCAGATGCAGAATAATAGGAGGCTGCCTTCTCCAATCTGTGAATCAGAAGATTGCATGGCGCACTCTCCCGGACACTTGGCCGCGCTCCAGGCAATGGAACACCCAAACGCCATGATGGACGTCGAGATCCAGCGACCGACCGCGTCCGACGACGGAGAAGGTGATCCGGACTCGCCAACCTCTCATCGAAAGGGTCATACTCGGAGCCGACACACTGTGAATACATGGACCTGGCAGCCAGGCATGAAGCGCAGCTTCAGTATAGGATACAGGTCCGACTGCGACAAATGCCGAGACAAGGTGCCTGGTCACTTTAATCACATCATTATCTCCTAGAAAGGGAAGAGCTTCATCGCAGATCCTCACACAGAAAAGCAAGTGTGGGATAGTGCGGTGAGACCATTATCGTGGTCGCAGAAGCGACAAAAGCTTCGCTGCTTTGCGAAGCAGATACCGATTGTCATCTGAGGACTGGTCAACCACCAATACAGCGGAGAGGGGTTTCAAACGGCCGCCCCCGCAGCCCGCAGGGCCCTTGATCGACGCGACTCGCGCGATTCCACCTAGGACATTCATCTCTTTCCCCTGTTTGACTCGCAAACAGTCTAAAACTCCTCCGTTTGGGGAGCTGTACACTTAAACTTTGCCCACGAGACGCAGTCACGATGTTACTTGAGTGGGACGTGGCTGATTTTTTCTGATTGCATTTTTACGGATTGAAGCGTTTTGTTATCTTTTCCTCATCAGTCGATGATCTCTCAGCGAAAACATTTTCTTTGTTGTATTGGGTTACTGCACTTTTCGTCACCATCATTAGATTCTCGAGATCGCAGTGTCGACTCGCAGCGTTGTTTAGAAGGGCCTTCTGACTACAGTCAATCTGGGCCCATTAGCAGAGCGTTCTGCATAAACTTATTACAGTAATTCACTCTTGACATGCTCACAATTTTGCTGTTGTGCATTTTGTTTGATTGTGTAGATGTGAGGATGAGAGATTCATCTATCGTACATGCAAAAAAGGACTCCATGACGCCGTCTAATGCTCGATCCATCTACAGTCTATGTTACAGTTTGACAAGCCTTCCCTCTTATCACGTACATATACATCCGCCGCTCGACTTCGATCCCAAGTATACAATGAAGCTGATGTTAATTTTTCTGGCGCCGTCATAGACTCAAAGCGCAGTTACCAAGGCCACCATCCTTTCTTGGTAGAAACCTGCTCGCCTGAAGCACCCGCGAGACCAAGTTGATCCAGGCTGCCTCCCTTGCGCTGGTTCTCCAGCTCCCTCTCCCATGCGCTGTTGGTCGTGGACTCGACAGCCTCTACTTGCTGAGCCGCAGCTTGAACAGCCTCGGTAGCGGGCGACTCCTCCTTGCCACCGCCACCGCTGCCAAACACGCCGGAGAGCACGCCAAACACGCCCTTTCCGGCAGGGGGCTCCTTGCCGACGCTGCTGACGTCGCCCTGCAGCGTAGGCTTGAGGTGCTCCTCGAAATGCGTGCGGTGCTCGGGGGGTGCGATGAGGGGCGGCAGGCGGATGCCCTTTTCCTCGGCCTCGCGGTTGGCCGCCTCGACGAGCGCAATCTGGTCCTCGGTCGCCGTGCCCTTGAGGTACGCCAGGCGCGCGGTGGCGAGCTCGTCCGACTCGAGCTTCTTCTGGGCTTCGGCCCACTCGGCGCGGCGGGCGCGATTATATCGCAGCATATCCCATACCGAGTATATGCTGACAACGCCGGCAACAGCTACGATCGCCACCCATTAGTTTCCTGACTATTCGCCACCGAGGAGACTGGTTGGATGGAAAGTGGCCTCGGGAAGGACGGGGAAAAAAAAAAATTCTTACCAGTAAAGACGACAATGCCGCCTATGGTCCAGCGGTGAGCCACGTCGAGAAGTCGTCGGGAGGCGTCGACGATGCGATCCGTCTGGCTGATCTGGGCCTTTTGCGCGGCGAGGTGCGCGAGGCGCAGTCGCTTGACGCGCTGCTCGGGCGTCTCGCCGGGAACTCTCGAAGGTCTGGGCGTCGCGGCACTGACGGAGGCGGAGGGAGATACTGGCGCGGCCGTCTTTGATGTGGCGTGCGGAATCGTCGAGGTGAATCTCGTAGCATCCTTAACGGTGCGCGGGCCTATCCTTGACGCCATCGCTTCTCGCTTCCGTCGGATTCGTGTAATGGGGAGACTGACAAGAAAGGGAAGAAATGAACTTTTTCGTCTGCTGGGCTGCAAAGTGCTGTTTTTGATTCAGACGACGAGGGGAAGACGAGCTGTCCAAAGGTTTTCCGCCACGAAAATGGGGCGGGTTCAAAGGAGTTCTAGCATGTCATGAGATTTTTTGGGAGTCCCGGTTTGGCGTGGAATTCGCGTGCTATGATTGGCACGGAGAAATCCCGGCGAACAGGAGCTATACGCTGCAATTTACGGTTTGGATCATCTGTTAAAATACGTTTGAAGGCAGGAGAAATGATTTATGGGAGGTTCAGGAGCAGTGCATTTGCCTGCTCCGCAACCCATCTGAAGCTGATGAAAATGGAACAACAGCTGGCACTGGCTGGCTACTAGTAGCATTGACTGAGCAAACGCTGATCTGGGAGGGAGGAGTGACCAGAGGCTAGACATGAAGAGCGATGCTGCTATGGATCAATTGAGCCATGTTGATTAGGGGAACAGGGACAACGTTTGTTGACGCAGCTGGAAGATCTAACGCGGGCGACGTGGGTGAAGCTCTGCGTGAGCATCTCGCGTCGAGGTAAGCAGAAGCAGAGCATCTTCAAAGGTGTTGCACAAACGGGACTGGTGATACAATGTGTACACTTCTCAAGTTGCGAAGATTCGATGAGCCATGCAGCCAAGCTAGAGCTCTTCAAAGAAACCCTCGGAGCTATACGTCGCATCTACAATAGCTCGTGTCTTCTTCATGGCGTTGCATGTAGCGTCGCTCACAATGAAAACGGGATGAAATCAAAAATTACGCCCCCTATGGCCCCGAAGGACAATAGAGCGTGGAGCGACACCGCGCTGTGCAATGCAGGCCTTCCACACTGAAGCCCCCAAATCTTGAGCTGGGAACTTCGGAACAAGGTAAGTATGAAGAAGAAAGGAAGAAAAGAAACAGAAAACTGAGGCGGCGCGCGAAGGCTTTATAGCTTTCCTTTGCCAGCTGTCAGCGGGCTTCCTGTATGGCTGCCTTTGAATTCAGGCATGAAAGGCAAACGGAGCCAACAAAGTCCACCCGCCGCCAAACCAAAACAGGCCGTCATGCCCCATTCTCTGGTTTGCAAATTGCAGTGTCTAACACTTTATTTTACTGGTCCGCCAGCGGCCCACGTACACGTGACCTACCCACACAAGTTTTTCCCTTCGCTTGTTTCGCCCAGCGGAAAGGGCATACCCCACAAGGTACGTAGCATTTTGTAGGGCACGAAAACCCTTCCAAGAAATTGTCAAGCCTCCGACTCCTCTGATCATTCCACGCCTCTCGAACAATCGACAATCCGGATCTTTTGATCGCAAGCAGACAAAATGGTATGAATTCCGCAATTGCACAAAACACGCTGTCACACCAAGAAAGACTCAATTACTGACCTGGGGCTTTTTCTTTCGAATAGGCGATCAAGCACAACCAGAAGATCGTTAAGAACCGTGAGCATATCTATCCCAAAAACCGTCGCACCGAAAGCGAATAGCAGCGCCACGACGACCGACGAAACGCATGATGGGGGAATCGACAACTGACTGAGGATCTTGAACAGACTTCCACAAGGACTGGCAGCGTCGCGTACGCACGCACTTTGACCAGGTATGCGAATTTACCTCCCGACCTAAACCAAGCGCAGACGGTCTTCGGCGAATACCGAGAATTGAGAAGATGTGGTTATTGACAAGATTGGAACCTCTTAGGCTGGCAAGAAGGCTTCCCGCCGCACTGCCCGTCAGGCCAAGGCCGCTGCTCTGGCTCCCCGCCCCGTCGACAAGCTCCGTCCCATTGTCCGATGCCCTACCATCAAGTACAACCGCAAGGTCCGCACCGGCCGCGGTTTCACTCTGACTGAGCTCAAGGTACGAAACACACCAGCAAGCCCGCGAATCACGATGCGTTCTCTCGCGCAACCCCAATCGACGACGAAAGATTCCGAGTGTTGGCAAGAAACCGCCCGCCATCCGACGGATGGACATTTTGGAACTCGAGCGGGATCGCGTTGGACGATGATACGACTTTGCGGAATCATTTTCGCCAGAATTTCAGGCAACTAACAAACTTCACAGGAGGCTGGTATTGCCCGTCCCCTCGCTCCCACCATCGGTATCGCCGTCGACTTCCGCCGCCAGAACCTCTCCGAGGAGTCCCTGGCCCTCAACGTCGCCCGCCTGAAGGCCTACAAGGAGCGCCTTATCCTGCTCCCCCGCAAGTCCAACGCCCCCAAGAAGGGCGACACCAAGACGGACCTCTCCAAGGTCAACACGGCCGCCACCGTCGCCTCGGTCCTGCCCGTCACCCCCACCGACCTCGGCGTCAAGGAGATCAAGAAGGGCGACATGCCCGCCCCCGTCAAGGGCGGTGCCTACGTGGCCCTCCGCCAAGCCCGCTCCGAGAAGCGCTACCAGGGTGCCCGCGAGAAGCGTGCAAAGGACAAGGCCGAGGCAGACGGTGCGAAGAAATAGAGGAGAGAGCGGATGCAACACAAAAAATGGGATACTGGTGTTTTATGAGGGTTTTTGTGCTCTTTGCGTATCGTACGGGATGGGCATGGGCCGGCTGCTGCAAAGGCTACTACGATGTAGTGCTTGGCCCGGTTCATAGTCCAGGGTAAAGAATTATTTGCATGATCATTGGCTCTCCCTTTTGTATTCGACGCTAAATGAATCAAAATATTTTATGTGACTCTGATTTGACAATGTGGTTCATGTGACTTGGCCTGACTCGTTGAAGCTCTCGAACTCTTGAGATGACAATACTGTAACTGTCTAGATTGGATTATGCTGTACTGGATTCTTTGTTTCTGTGCGCGACCACCAGCTCAGTGCCGTCTTTCAGCAAACCCTCCAAGAATGCACGACTCAAAGGCTTGAACTCGTCGCTCCAGTTCCTTAGCAGCTCAGTGCACATGACGAGCGCATTCTCCCTCTCGACGGCCGCAATGCGCTCCTTTTGCTTCGGATCCGCCTGCTGCGGCTGCAAGCCCAGCCCCTCGGCGGCCGACAGCGCGGTCGTGCTCTCGTCCTCGTCCTCGTCGACCACATCCGTCACCCGCCCGTTCGTTTTCTCGCCGGTGATGGTCTCGGTCAGCTGTGCCGAGACAGCCTCCTGCTGGAGCACGGCGGCAATGATGCGTGAGCCGTCGGCAGAGCGCGACATGAGCGCCAACACGAACCAGGCCTCGGCGCGCAGGCTATGCCACTTTTCCTGTGTGACGAGAAAAGCGAGCGGCTTGCCGACGTCGTGGCGTGCGTAAAACGCGGCGCGGCTCTCGCTGTCGGACGCTCCACGCCCCGGGAGCAGCTCCGCGGCGGCGTCGGAGTGCAGGACCCGGCAGATGGCGGCGACGGACCGAGCAGCCTCGACCTTGGTGGGCTCCGTATCCGTGCGGTCAAAGAGCGAAATCAGGCTCTCCACGCTGCCTCCAGTCCCCGCGGCGTTGGACTCGCCCTCTGCAGTCTCCTGGCCGCTGCCCTTGCAAAACAGTGCCACATTGTCCGGGCAGCCGGCTAGCAGCAGCCTCGTCAGCGATACGGCGCCGTACTGTAATTGCGGCTGCGCGTCCAGGCCGTAGATGCGCGGCACGCAACCAGGCTCTAGCAGCCGCCGCAGGGCGGGCTTGTTGTGCGCGGGGATGGCAAGGTTCTTGAGGAACGCGAGCGCCGCGTGTAGCAGCTGCGTGTCCTTGACGTCCGGGTCGGCGAGCACCTTGGCGAGCGCCGTCTGGGGCGCGTGCTGCTCGACCAGCGCCGTCGCCGCATCGTCCGACCGCGCCAAGTTGCCGAGCGCGAGGCACGCGGCCGCCTGCAGCGACGAGTCGCCGCTCTGCAGCCATGCAAACACGGTCTGCACGGCCGCCGACGTCGACGGGTACGCCGCCGGAAAGGCGCCATGCGAGGTGAGCTCGGCAAGTGTGCTGAGCATGGAGAGGCGGAGCTGCTTGAGCGCGGCGGCCACGTCGGGGTCGTCGACGCGGGAAATGTCCAGGCCGACGTGAGCGTGGTAGAAAGCGTCTAGCAAGAGCCCGAATTGGTCTTGAGAAATGGCGAGCTCCTGGAAGCGCTCGGCGGCGAGGTAGACGAGGGCGACAGTGCCGAGCGCGGCAAACTCCTCGGCGTCGTCCTTGCAAGGGGTGCTGGTGGCGACGGAGAGGAGCACAGCAACGGTATCGTCGGCGGCGGTGGCAATTTCGGAGTCTCTGTTGACAATGAGCGCAAGTATGCGGCAAAAGTAGAGGATCACGCCGGCAAACTGCGGCATATTTGGCGAGGACAGGAGCTTCATCATGGCTGAGCTGATCTCGAGCTCCGACGCAAGAATCTGGGCAGGATCTGTATCGAGCCTCCATTAGTACCGCATTTCTCACGAGATCAGTCGACAGCTATATATCATGGGGTGGGCACACACCGTAGTCGACCATGACATTGTATAGCACCGGAATAGTGAACTGAACGACACTCTCGTCACTGAGTTGTCGAATAACCGCCTCCAAACGTCTTTCCTCTACCGCGAGAGCCCGATTCTTGTTTGTATCTGCGCATGCGTTTCCCACGATTCGCAGAGCGTGAATTTTGAGCTTGTTGGTAATGTCTTCCTTGGCAAGCTCTTCGAGGAAAAAGGTCAAGATGCCAGAATCACCATACGGCAAGCGCCAAGCCTCTGCCTACGATGTTAGCCTCGGAGCTCTCTTGTTTTGGGATATTTGAGAGGCAGGCGACTCACCGTCGCGGCTACCGTCACCCAGCTTCTCGGCCACTACTTGGAGCTGTGCCTGGTCCGAGGCGCGCAGTTCCTTGCAAGTCTCAAGCACACCAGCCAAAAGGTCAGTTCGTCGCTGAGCTGCATATTCCGGCTCGATAGTCTCATCATAATCTTCTGCAGACTCCCCACGGCCCTCGCGCTGGAGCAAGTCTGCGATCTCTTGCGGCGTCATGTTTTGCTGGCTGAAGAAAGCCCCTCCTCGCACGGGAGCTAACAAGATGAAGGTGAGAGAGTGAGCTTGCCTGAGGTGAGCCGAACTGCAAACAACTGAAAGGAGATTAGTGAGGGAGATGAAAAACTGTGAAGCGGGATCGTCAGACCTGTCGATACGAATATGGGAGTGTGGTCTTGTCGATATTTCACAATTATTTTGTTAGACTGAGGTTTGGCGATGAGCCGCTCACAGGCTCACAGGCTCACAGGCGACCAAGGCCCCTAACTAGGAGCAGCCCGCTGCGGCGGCAAGTTGTGCTGCAGGAACGCCAGACTGAACTTGGTGAAGATTGAGTGAGGTATTGCCCTGGATAGAGTAGAATTACAACTCAAAAGACATGAGATGATTTGGAACCTATTTACAATCGCATTGAAATGAAATAATAATTTTCCCCTCTAGAAAGGTATACATTCTTGACATATGACATCGAATGATGTACCTTTTGATGACCATGTTCGGTCCTGACTAATCAGGCCTCTGCATGTCACGCAGGCATCTTTTCTAGCGGCTGGTCGGCGCTGCACCGGCGACCATCAAGGAAAATCTAGCGCCTCCGAAATCTCGCGACTTCCCTCTCCTTTGCGTCTCTCGACTCCAAGGCCATCACTCAACCGCCCCCAGCTGACGACGCAGAAGCATCTTGCTGTCTTACGGGAGAGAGCTTTTTAATTTGCCCTCTCTCATTGTACTCTTTCAGACACAACTTTGCAGGCAGCGATTCAATTCGTCTGATCCAGAAATGGTACGGAAGCAGCCCTCGGCCCCCCTCTGCAGGGTCTAGCCAAAAGCTTTGCGCCTGCGCACAGCTTGCTCGGCCTCGCCTGATGACGGCCTGCCCTCTTTCACCTTGTCCCGGGACACATCCAGCTAACCGGTTCTCTTTTTTCCGCAGGCGCACCGCTTCGTCTTGACAGCCTTTGTCACGGGCTCGCGCATCCTCGGCCGCTCCTTCATGGCGGCATACAAGCAGGCCCAGGCTGCGTCGGCCTTTCAGCGCGCACAGGCCAAGTCTGGTGGCAGCGCCTCGGCGGGTGCCTCGCTATCGGGCGGCATGACGCTCGACGAGGCCTGCAAGGTGCTCAACGTCAAGCCGCCCGCCGGCGGCCACGCCAACGTCGAGGAGGTGCTCGAGCGCTACAAGCGTCTGTTTGACGCCAACGAGCCGCAAAAGGGGGGCAGCTTCTACCTGCAGAGCAAGATTGTCCGCGCCAAGGAACGCTTCGAGCGCGAGCTCGGTCCCATGAAGGAAAAGATTGAGCAAGAGGCCGAGGCCAAGGAGGGCTGGAAGCCCAAGGTCTACAAAGACCGGTAGACGGGACCCTACGGTGGGATCGAATAAATCGCAAACGATGCGCGCGCGCGACCGACCGAACGGTCCATAACCCGACTTCCCGAGGACAATCTACTCGAACCGGCAATGAGATGCGCAGAATTACAACCCGAAATATGTGGCTGTGGAAAGGAAGACGTGAAGGAGAAATTCCCTTTGTATACATGTACATCTTCACTCGACTACGGCATGGCACGGCGTTTTATGGGCGGAAAATACACTACAATCTAGAGAAACAAGACCCCGCGACGAGTCTCAAGACATCCTTTAGCTCTGAAGCAACGACTGGTACATCTGGGCGGAATCTTGCCACGGAAGTGTGCTACATTTTGACCAGAGTCCCACCTGTATTATTTTTGTCTACAATATACTATTTACATTCTCACACCGTGTTGCCAATCTTCGGTAATGCCTTACTCTTTTCTTCGTACCAGACCCCTCCAGTAGTCAAAACTATTTTCGTCGCTTTGCAGCGACCACATGCGCCCCGTCGCCCGGCCATCTATGTCCGTCTCCTCCACGCGAAGCATGCCCCAGTCCCGCGTGATACCCACGACCCTTGCCCTGGCGCCAGCCTCGGCCTCGAGCGTAATGTCCTGGCCCGTGTGCAGCCAGTGGCGATAGTACCGCGATTCGAGGTTGGCAGAGAAGCCCTCGCGGCGGAACTGGGCGTACACGGCTTCGAGGCGCGTCAGGATGCGCGCCAGCAGCGTCTCGAGCTGCAACGGCGCAGCGCCCTCGCCGAGCATATCCGAGATGGACGTCGTGGGGCGCGGGTTCACGGCGTTGATGCCGATGCCCAGGATGATTTGGTAGCTGCCGTTGTAGTAGCCGCACTGGGAGAGGATGCCCCCGAGTTTGACATAGGATTTCTCCGACGCCGGCTTGCTTGGGTCCAGCGCATCTGAAAAGAGAAACGTTAAAATGGAGAACGTGGCAGAGTAATGTAGGGCAGGTCTATAAGAAACTTACAAACGTCGTTGGGCCATTTGAGCTTGACTTGGAGGTTCTCGTAGCCGCGGCCGTAGGATTGAATTGCTTCAACAACGGCAATGGCGGCAATGTACTGGATGAAAACGACGGGTCGAGACGCGGCGAGATTGGCGGGATGGTTGATAATGACGGAGAAAAGAAGGGAGCCGGGCGGCGCAATCCAGACGTTGGATCCGCGGCCACGGGCGGCGAGTTGTGTGGAGGTGGTAAACGTAAAGCCAGAAGGCAGCTTTGCAATCAGTTTGGGATTTCTACCAAGGCATGACTGTTAGAATTCTTTGCCCCTGAAGACATGGGTGGCCACTACGTACTTTTCGAGGAGAACATTTGTGCTCGTGACGACATCACCGTAGAGAAGCGCGTTGCCCCAATCTCTGGCATCGCTCTCGATGCCCTGAAACTGCTGCAGGCTCGAAAAGAAGAGTTGGTGGTTGAAGCGCGGCGTGAGCTTCTCGTCCGGTAGCTGCTGCTCGTGCGCCACAATGTCCTTGGTCACGGCCCTGTAGTCGGGCACGCCGTGCGCGTCGAGAGCCGGCGCGGCGGCAGCGCGCGCCCCGGGCAGCGCCTCGTTTAGATCTTGGAGATTCCAGGCCGCGTCGTCCTTGCTACGGATGCGGAATGTGTCGGCCTCGCCCTTGATGAGGTCTTGCTCGTGCTCCCTGTCAATGACGTCCCGCCAGGCGTAGAGGAGCTCGCTGACCGTGGCGGCGTCCGCGGCGGACAGGTGGAGGCTGGTGAGCACCGGCGGCGCGGCGCCGCCCTGACTGTCAACCTCGAGACCGAGACGCGCGATTAAAAGGCCCAGAAAGCCGGCGCGCGTGCGATCGTCACGCGCGAGGCTGGCTATGAGCTCATCGTAGCCGGGAATGTCAGGCTGGCGGTGCAGGTTCTCGGCGGCGAATCTGTGTTTTCATCGTGTCAGTGCGGCGCGCCCAATTACGCTTTTTTCCGTCTCGCACGACCTAGATTTGGGCTTACTCTGGATGTGTGCCGCAGAGAATGACCCTGCCGTCGCCGACGCTGCATTGGACAATTGCGGCCTTGCCACCCTCGACATCCAACTCATCGCAGTACTCTGCCAGTACCTCTACCTTTTTCCCTTTCCACTCCTTGGCGTCCACAAAGACGCCGCCTCCGTTGTAGTAGCACGCCATTTCCGCCGGCAGCGTATCCTGCACAAGGTCGCTCGCGAGGCGTAGACGGGCCGCGCGCGCCCCTGTTTCGCTCGCGTACTCGAAGCCCCGAAAGGCGCCGCCGCGGCACGTCCCCGGGAAGAAGGCGAGCTCGCGGGGGCCGATGACCTCGAGCGGGGCGTTGCCGACCTCAAACTCGCAGCGGCGGGCGCCGTAGTAGGCGCCGGCGCAGAGACCGAGGTAGGCGCCGCCGCGGCGAACAAAGTCGGCGATGCGCCGATTGCCCTCGCCGTTGAGCACGCGGCCGTAGCCGAGGTCGCCGCCGCCGGGTATGACGAGCAGTGCGCACGTCGACGGCCAGGGTTCATTGAGGATCACGGCCTCGCCGATGGGGATGACGGCGTAGTTGGGCGAGAGCAGCCGCCGCAGCGAGTACATGGCATGGCGGACCGACTCGCCGGTCGTGCCGGTGCCTGGGTGGGAAGGGAAGGCTTCAAGTCAGCGCCACTGAGCGAATTTGAGCAGATTCAGGGGGAAAAGCCCAAGTAAATTACCTGTGTAGACGAGAACATTGAGCCGTTGGGGCGCCATGATTGTGAATCCGAAAAAGTGGCCTGGTTAAGACGGATCGCGAACCGTTGCGGACAAGTCTGGAGAATTTCCACCTTGCAACCTCTTGCCCAAGGGAAAAGAACACCGGCCCCGAAACAGCAAGGATGGGATCGTCGCACTCGGCACAGCCAGAGAACCGAAAAGCGGAGGAGGACAAGATGCAGCAGCCCGACGCGACAACGCAGACGAATGATGACGATGAGCCGGATGAATGGTGAGTGTTGTTGGCGAGATGTTGGGAAAGTGGGCAAAAGTTGCTGGGTCGGTGCTGGAACGGTTGAGTCGATCCGATGCTAACCTTGAAATGCCACTGGACAACAGGGACAAGAGGATTTTCAGCACAGGCTGCTCTGGTGAGTTGCTATGGACCTTTTGGATTTCATAACGTTTCTTCTTACTTCCTTCCCTTCATAAGTGGTGTTTGGTCTGGTTTCAAACCCGTCATTGTCGGGCTGCATCATCTACTCCCGTGGGCCTCTGTAAGCTGACTTTATGGGTGCTACAGAGGAAAATGCCAAGATGACGGACTGCTACTTTGAGAAGAAGGACTGGAGAGCATGTACTTCCGAAGTAAGTCTACATGAAAATACCCGCATTATCTGATTTTACTCTATTTCTATTCATTTCTCGCAATCGGTAAACCGCCCACGACGCCGTGCTAAATATCGCCAGATGCAGCAATTCAAAGAGTGTTGGAAGCGCCACGGAAACGAAGAACGAACATCCACCAAGGACGTCTAGATTCGTCATCAATACGGCCACTCATCTGTATACTATTTGATTGAACATCTCTGTATTTATAGAAATACCCTAATTGACCATGAAATGCTACCTGACTACAACGCAGAATTGTGGGGCGCCAACACTGCAAGCCTGGAAAAAGTTGTCGTGCATCCTTCTCTCTCCTATCCATCTCTGCATCGCACAAACCCCCCTTTGACGCTCAATTCAGCCGTCGAATCCTCTATTACTGTCTCCCATATAATATGAACGCCTCTCGAAGGGTCCTCTCGCAGGGCCAGCGGCAATTGCGCTGTCAAAGCCGCCTCGGCACTCGCCACTTCGATGTACGATTCTCGTCAACCTCGACAAGCTCTGCACCAGCAGCTTCCCCTCCCTCCTCCTCCTCCTCCTCCTCCTCTTCCAAGTCGGAACCCGACGCCGCCCCTGTCGCCGCCAAGCCCAAATATGCGCCGTTGCCCAGACCTGCCACCAAGCCCTTTTTCAAACCTTATTCCACCTCGTCGAGTACCACCACCAGCAAGGCTTCGCCCTCTTCTGCCGCCACCGCCGCCATTCCCGGCGACCTGTTCTACCAGCCGGCGACGATTGCGCACGCCGAAAATGATAGCGGCGTCGCTGGTGCCACGACGGACATCCCCGTGGTGGACTGGTCCGCGAGCTTTCACGGCATCGCGAGCCGGCCCGTGACAGCAAGGCAGTTTGCCGCGCTCATGAAGCCGCTCGACGTCGACGACATCGAGGTCAAGCCCGACGGCATCATATACCTCCCCGAGATTCGCTACCGGCGGCGCCTCAACGAGGCCTTTGGGCCGATGGGCTGGGGCCTGATCCCCAAGGGCGACGCTGTCGTCGGCAACTCGGTCGTCACGCGCGAGTACGCCCTGATTGTAGACGGAAGGTAAGGCACACGAAATCCAGCCCCCCCTCCCTCAGTGTGTCATTCCCTCCTCATACCAAAAACCCCACCTACCGAGAAAAAAAATACAGTCAAGGTACCGTAGAAACTAACAGAAGGGCTGCCAGGTTCGTCTCGCAGGCGCAGGGCGAAAATTCTTACTTTGGCGCCGATCAGCTGCCCTCGGCCGTCGAGGGCTGCAAGTCCAACGCGCTCATGCGCTGCTGCAAGGACCTGGGCATCGCATCGGAGCTCTGGGACCCCAGCTTCATCCGCTGGTTCAAGAAGAACCGCATGGAGGAGGTCTGGGTCGAGCATGCCACTACCAAGAAGAAGCGCACGTTGTGGTACCGCAAGGGCGCCGTCGATGTGGCGTATCCCTACCGTCAGACGAAATAAAACGAGACGAATACAGTAATGAACGAACGAGGGCCAAAGAAGCGGGGAGGGGTGAACGTCTCAAGCGATTGAAAGAAAATATTCCACCATACTTGATGTCGTCATTGCCGAGCGAGTCCTCGCAATTGTATCATAAACTTGTTTCAATGACGGGACACGATAGACGAAATAGTTCTCGTTCCTCTTCATGTACATTACAATTTCATCAGTTTGCATAACTCAATGGTTGCCTTTAATTCTTTTTAACTGCACGTGCCCTGAGTACACATTCCTGAGAATATAACCATGCTGCAAGACGCCTGTTTGTATCACTGTATCACTGTAACACTGTATATCTAAATCCAATCGATTCAGCCAAAGTATGTAAAGCCGTGCTGTCCGGCAACGCCATTCACGGTCCAACGTCGATCCTCCCAGGGAAAGGTCTCGTCTCGGTTACTGCAGCACGAGTTGCAGACCTAGTGCTCCCGCCCAGTGGTTGAGCCATGGTCCTGATTGTGCGCGTCGTCGGCGCCGCTCCATGCCCAAGGCATCCAAGAGCCGCCGCTCGACACATTGCGCCTGCGCATGGTGAGCTCTTCCTCGGTGCCGCTGTCGGCTTCAATCTTTTCAAAATCGGCCTCGCTCCGGCTTTTACTAAGAGCGCTGAGCATACTGAGGCCACTAGGCGATCGGGGTGTAGGTGCAGTGTCTGCTGGTCCGTCAAAGGTGCCTGACGCGCCCTGTTTTGGTGTTTCGTTTTGGAGCTTTTGCGCCTCAGAGTCAAGAGCAGCCAGCAAATAGCTGAGACGCTCTTTCTGCGCGGAGATAAAGTTGATTTTCGCTCCAGAATCGTGCAGGTGCTCCGGGATGAGATTGCCTGAGGCAGTCATGTCGCGTGGTCCCTGGGCACTTCTAGTATTCCCAGTACCACTAGCAGCCGAGACTGCACTCGACAAGAGGCTATAAAAGTCGCTGGCGCTGTGAGCACCGGGAGCGGTCCATTTCGTGGAAGGGATGCTAAACCTCGAGAGGAGAGCCTGCGTATAGCCTTGGGCGCCGACGTTTTCGGGGATTGGCGCGGGAGGCTCAGCTGGGGGCATTCCGAGCAAATTTTCCCTAACATAATTGATGGCTTGTCGAAGGTAGGAAAGTCCCATTGATTTGAGACGCTCGTGGGAGTTGGCAATAAACTCGTCGATTTGGGCTTCGTTGTCCTGCAGAAATGGGTGGACGTACTGCTCGTATAGAACACGGGCGCCTTGGGATTGTGGTAAAATGAGGTAGAGCAGAAATAGCAGGCGAAAGTATCCATAAAAGGGTATCCTGGCGGAAGTGGTCAGTGTTTGAATGCGACGACCAACTGAAGAGGACAAGACGAACCATGTGACAATGAATGCTACCCAAGACTCGGCCAAGAGGCAGATGCTAAAGACGACCCAGTACATGAGCCATGGTGTTAACTGCGCAGGGTCGGAGGTTTTGAGCGCCTTGTAGGAAGCGAATATGGGAAAGAGAAAGGATGCTACCGAGCTAAAAAGTCGGAAAAGAAGATTGTTAGAACCGTTGCGGCACGGGGCGCAGGCGAAGCCAGCGCGGGGCAAACGGATGATGGGCTCACCATAGCAGCATAGCAGGTAGGTCAAACATGTTGGTAGAATTGTACAGTCTGGTCGGATGTAGAATTTTCGGCGCTTTCCGAGGGTGGTATATATTGCTCGTGTTACGAAGAAAACAAGACGAAAAGAAAAGTCAAGTTGTGGCGGAGGGAAGTGGCGGAAGTCGGCTTATCGGGAGCGCGAGATGGGCAGCTGACTGGTGACCAAGACTCGAGGCGGAGGGGTAGTCGAGCACTTGAGAATAAATATCGAGGAAAAGAGGCCAGCTAGCCGCTCATGACGGACAGAGAGATGATGACACGATGGCAGAAAGTAGAGGACAGATTGGAGCTGTGCCAGCAGGGGAGATGGTTCTATAGAGATATCGGAGAGATTTGGGAGGTGGGAGTAGACGAGGGGAATCAAGAGTTGCGTCGCGTGCGAGCGATGATGCACAGCAGCACGGGTGAGCCTCGAGCGCCGAATAGGGAAAGCACAAGACTGATTCTCATTGGGCAGCAATGGCGGACAGCTCCAGTTGGTGGGGCCATGGCGGGACAGGCAGCAGGCTCATAAAATATACCCAACTAACTAGAGCACGAAGTAAAAAACAATATATTTATGGTCATTAATGCCTGACGGTCATTTGAAAAATGGTCCGAAAGTCACCACTTTGACATAGGTAGACGGGATTAGGAGGGAATTTCCGGTCAGCACACTGAAAAGTTGCCCCTCCCGCGTGGTAGGTATAATCGGCTTCAAGCATTTAAGGGGTCTTTAGGGAGCCGCTGGCGCACTACAGCGGGGGCTTGCGTCCTGCATCCCGCTAAGCAAGCCACGCGCTGAGCCCAAGTTTGCTTGCAGCTTTCGTCGTTTTACTAACTAAATTATTATTAATAAAGTAACTGCTCTATTCTCCTCCCACGTCATCAGGCACTCGTGACCTCTTTTCGCCCTTTGTCACGCATACAACTCTTGGTCCGGTGAGATTGTCCATGCTTTGCCATGCATCGCCAGTGCAAACATCAGCCCGCTCGCCCTGCGTCGCCCTGCGTCGCCCTGCGTCGGATGCCGATTCAACTTTGGCAGCCTAAACCACTAGAGATGAAGCGCGTCAAGGACCAAAAACAAACACTCGGGCAGAATTGCCAACCATGCGGGGGTAAACTACGATATGAATCGCCATCTTAATTGTCTATTCGTGACTGCCTGCAGGACCAATCCAACCTGCATCGCCTGCTTTGCCAACGGGACACGACGCCGCCTGGCTGAGCCCATGTGGCATCGCCACCTGCAAGACACACGCCGCGCACCAATGCATTATCTCACATCGCCTTACTCTCGCTATTACACAAATATCGGTAATAGCTATCGATCAGCTGCCCTTTTAGTTTCTGCTACTCGAGATTCAACTGCTTACAACGGCGTCTCCCTCACCAATGCCATTGCTTCCACCTCCTCCTTCAAGGCATCCACCGAACCACCGTTCACGGCCACAGCTCCCGCGCAATATCCTGCACCAACCTCAACTTGGCAAACATTTTCGCCTCGGTCATGCCGTCCGCCCCAACCGCAACGCTCGCAAACCCGCATTGCGGACTAATTCCAATGCTCCCCATTGCCTCTTCCACACTGACACCCTGTCCGGCCGCCACGATGCGCGCCGCTCCCAACACGCGCTGCTTGACTGTACCCCTGTCCTCGAGCGCCGGGTCCTTGGTCGTCACCACCCCGAGAACTACGCTCTTGCCCAGCGGCAAGTGCCGTAGCGGCTCGAAGCCGCCCGAGCGCTCGTCGTCGTACTCGAGGAAAAAGGTGTCGTAGTGGAGTGTCGAGAAGAAGCGCTCGGCGATGCGCTCGTACGAACCCTGGCTAAAGTGCATCGACTTGGCAAAGTTGCCCCGGCAAATGTGCAGGCCCACGTGCATATCCGCGGGGCGCTTCGCGATGCAGTCGTTGTGCGCCTGGAGATACTGCGTAAAGAGCGCCTCTGGATCCTCGCCCTCGTTCCTGAGAGCCGTCATCATTTCGTCAGAACAAAAGTATGCGAGCGTCGGGTCGTCAATCTGCAGATTTCGCAGGCCTTCGTCGTATAAAGCTTGAATCTCTTGCTGGTAGGCTACCGCCAGATCGGCAAAGAACTCGCCATCACTGCTGTACGCCTCGGAGCTGTAGCACTTGCCTCTGGCTAGACGTAGGTGGAAGTAGCAGGGCGGCGGCATCGTAAACTTGCACAAGCGCCATTGGTCGCTTGGCAAAGTGTCACGCAACATCTTCCAATTATTCATGTACGGGCTCTCCAATCGCTTAATCTTGCCATGACAGACCACGGCCATGGGGTACTGTTTGCCAGTCTTCTTCAGAGCGGCAATTGGCGGCGCCGACATACGCGCGAGCTCCCACGGCACCGGGCTTACTTCATGAAACCCATCCAGCTTTTCGAAGAAACCCGAGAAATAATACTTGCGATCGTACTCGCCCGACGAGATGGCACGTACGCCGTTTGCCAGCTGTTTCTGAACAATGTCGTCTATGGCTGCTCGCTGGACGACTCTCAAATCGGCGTCAGAAATGCTTCCCTCGTCGGCTTTTGCCTGGGCCGCTGATAGAGAATCGGGCCGTATCAAAGACCCTATATGGTCTGCGTGGAATTGAAGTTTTGTCTTGGTCATTTTGCACAGCTTGAGTCTTGTAGAGTTGAGTCTAATGGAGCAGAATGCCAAGGGCAAGGGCCGATGAACAACTATGTAATATTTATGCCCACGGTGCCATGATAGCCCGGATCCATATGATCTGCATCACCACTCCACGGCTTTTAAAGATGTTACAGCTGGACAACCCATGTCCGCGGGGAATTTCTGTTTGTGTTGGAGACGAGACGGGGTACGAGATCGGGCTGAACGAATAATACTCGCTTGAATCATCAGTCACATATGGGTATTTAAAGAGTACGAATTGATAGCCACCCCCGCATATCGGCAGTTCTAGATCCAACTGCCGCTTCCGGTGCCCGACAGCGGGTTGCCGCCTAGTCCCCGTCTAGCCCCGCACCCGCACCCGCCCAAGCCGGAACAGAATTCGGGTGTAGCCATGCGCCCCGACTTAGCTCTGATGATAAGAGGAGAAGGAGACGGACGCGTGATTATATGAATACGATGTCGCATGCATGTATCGGTACGCTGGCTGGGCCCTCCGCAGAAGCTGTCACGATCAACCATGCTGGCCGCAGACGCGCATGCTTCACGGCTTTAATCGGCTACTTCGCCGTTGCGCAGGCAGGGATTGGGTAACGGGTAACAATTCGGCCAGAAGCCTTTCTACTGATCCTGCCCTCCTATTGGTCACGATTGCCGACAAGATGGTCCTGTTTTTCATTCGCTGGCAGAGTCGATGGATTTGCGTGCAAGGGCTGGCGGGGCCGGATCGCTCCCATGTCTTGCCTGTCATTCATCCTGACAGGGCCTGATCATCAGTGAAGCAGGCCCCAAGCTCCATCGCTCCATTGTCGGTCGAGTCGATATCTTGATTGGCGGGACTGGCTGCCGAGACGCCGATAGCCCGTCGTGTCAGTAGAGCAGAAGAGACTATACAGGTAAGCGCGCATTGTAGTCTTCCTGGAAGCTTACACGGCTGTTGGTACTGTCACAACATGTTTGATTTTGTACTTGTAGTGTTCGTGGTGATGGAGAAGAGTGCCATTTTCTATCTACATGATTACGGCGCTATGAAACTCCCCTCTGTCACCAGCTATGTTGTTCTTGTTGTAGAGGACGCGTTGAATGTTTCACGTCTATCTCACGGGTTAATCGTAGTGAGACAGAATATTGGAATAATGGTCTGGCTTCTTTGGCGTAAAGTAGAATCAGTGGAGCTTGTCCCTTTATGCATTCTGTCTGTAGAGCGAGCCAAAGTTGTATTACTCAATATTAGTCACTGACCTTGCTCTTCATTTTCATTTTGGAGAACAGCAACATTGCCAGACAGCCATCATAACGTACAAAAACAGTATCAAAGCAGCCATCGAAGCTCGATCATAAAAAACAGATTTACTACATAATTATCGTGACAAAATTCAGGACCAAACGACGCGTAGCAAAGATGTTGCGAATGGCTGTACCACTACCCTACAGCGCAAAAAAAAAAAAAAAAAAAAAAAAAAAAAAAAAGGGAAAACCGGAGAACAAAGGCGGGCAC
>JAAHCF010000390.1:0-35612 GCA_038367545.1 Beauveria asiatica | reverse complement strand
CCCCACCTTCCCTCTTTCTTTTTTTTTTCCCTTATTTTGTTCCTTTCCGCATCCTTCTCTTGTGTGTTCACTGTTATACGACTCCGTCGTCTTCGTTTTCAGTCTTCTTGCTCTGCATTGCTCAGTGCGTCAACTCGTATTCCTCCGTCTTGGCCGTTTCTGTTGCCGCCCAAGCCCCCCTCAAACTGGTCACGCTCTGCCCGCCCAGGCATTGCCAGGACCCTGATTACGTCGGTGGCAAACAAACTGCCCCAAGCACTACTACAATCCCACCATTCGAGCCGAAATTCTGTCAAAGAGTACACGATCACCCTCTCGTCTATCACTGTCAACCTCTGGCGTGCCGAATATACTTGCTCGTCTCCGTCTGACCGGCATTCGCTCATTCGTCTCGCCAACTTTTTCCGACTCAATCAAGCGCCTCCACCACAATATGGCAGACGACCATGATACTTGCTCTACGGGCTCGCATCCCATTGTCCGCTCCGACTCCTCCACATCAACCGCTCCTTCTGACCATAACGAGCCCGTCATTCACCAGCCCATCCCGACCCGTCCACGTCTGCCGAGTCGCAAGAGCAGCGGGCCACTCGTCGTCCCCCGTGATAGCTCAGAAGTCGGCCCCGTCGACTCGCACTTTGGTCCTGACGACGTCCGCGCCATGAGCCCCCGACGAACCAGCGAAGACATTGACAAGCTCGGCAAAGAAGCTCGCGAAGAGCTGCATCGGTGAGCCCTCGCCTCAATCAACGCAACGGCCATGTCATCGCCGTGCTAACCATGTCCAGACACGCCAAAGCTCTGCAAGAATCGCTCATTGATATCTTTAACCGCATAGAGGCCGTTCGTGAAGAGCACGACAAGCTCGACAGTAACAACAAGTTCCTGCAAAAGTACATTGGCGACCTCATGAGCACCAGCAAGATTACAGCGTCCACCAGTCGAGCCAAGAAATAGACTTGCACGCCCGCGGCCTCGCCTTTTTTCGCACTGGCAGTTTCTTGATCAACTCTACCTTGACTATTGGCAATCATTAACTAGACTACGCATCCGTTTCGCCGATTCCTGTCACTACGCCTCTACGATTCGTTTCGGCTCTCGAGCGAGCACTTGAAGCGCCAGCTTTGCAAAAACAAGCCCACATATCCGCGGCACGATACCCCTGCCGCTGGCGCTTTTCTACCTTGATGCATTTCCTTCCATCCATCGGCTGCGGCACCGATGCCACTTATTACCTGTACACTATCGTCTGGCATAATCATGCGTCGAGCTTCGAACCCTGAACCTGCGACGCGTCTTTATGCAACCACTCAACAAACATCCAACAAAGCATACTGGCGGGCGTTCTTTTGATAACTTGATTTTGCGTTTCTATAGTCATCATCTTTACCTCTGTCCTTGTTTTCTTGTCGGCATTCACGACATTCTACGGCTGTAGATTCAACACCAACTGCAACCTACCCACAGTAGCTCTGCAAAGTCCGAGGCTCCGAATCTACTAGCATTTTCTTCATGGCGCAAGACAGCTGACGGAAAAAAATATGGTTCATCTTTCTATGCTCGGAAATGGGTTTTCTTACTTGGCTTGGGGCAGTAGGCCGATAGAGGTCCGATACAATACATGCTATTGCAATCATCCCCTTGCGCTGTTTTGTGATTACTTCCGCCATGACGTAGGCCCCCTACTTACGAAACAAGGAGCTCTCTGCGCTCGCCACCGTCATACGAGGCCGAATTCAACAACTCCGGAAACTGTCCCGTACGACAATAACCCCCGACGTAAAGGCGGGTAACAGGTTGGTAATCAGCGAATGCAAAGACTCGCAATGTGTATCTAGACGCCAAAATGACGAGCAACCAAGACGGTGTACATGTGAATAACGCTCTAAAGATGCAGGGAAACAAATCTATGAAATAAGACATGAAATATATAGCAAAAGAAGAAGTAGTAGAAGAAGGAAAGTGCCAGAATTTGACATGGCTAAAAAAGAAAAATATATTTGCTTCGGAGGGGAATCGAACCCCCGATCTTCGCATTACTGATTATTGGTTAGTAGATTGGTCGCTGTGGAGCTGTGTGTTCAGGCGGGACCTACCGAGTGCGACGCCTTACCACTTGGCCACCAAAGCCAGGTGATTTCTGTGGCAACAGTCGCGCTTATTTGTAATTATACTGACTGGGGGAGGTCAAATAAAGTCGGTCATGATGTGTGCGTATCGTGTGTTGGCGTACTGGGTGGTTGACTTTCTCGCTTGCTATGGCGGCGTCTGATTCTCAATATTATTCTGCGTAGTGCAAGTAGAGGAACAGTTTTCAGACTTGTTTCAGACATTCTACGCCGATTTTATTGAGAAGCGAAATAGCTGCGGACAGCGCGTCGATTATTGATGAGAAATGTATTACTAGCCCAGCATTACTTGATGGCACCTGCCATGTACAGCTTGTATCGATGGACAAAAAGATCGCGCAACGTCTCTATGCTACCATTACACATTTATAGTATGATCAACCCTACTTAAAGCAGCAAGGCTCGCGCCACCTCAAGCATTCGCTGCCAAAAACGCAGAAGGTGCATTATTATGAGTTGCTTGGTGCGGGGACCACGAAGCGAGCGAGGGCGGCGTCCCGCGTCGACGCGCAAGTACGGACGGTATGTGGTATGTTCCATCTCTTGTATGCATTCACGACTTTATCAACACGCGAATTATCCCAATATCACAATAAGAGGAATGATAGCACCTTAGGGAATAGGTATGGGAACACTGTAATAAAGCTAAACATAATCAGTACACTAATTCAAACAATAATCAAAAAAAAAACCACATATCATTCGTCTTCCACAATTTATAGTAGCACACGGCACCTACCGACTGTTTCTCTGTTTCTTATGACAGGAGGACGCTGCTAAGAGAAATAACATCATTAATATGTAAACACTTATGATAAAGTGCAAAAAAAAAGTTGCTTCGGATGGGATTCGAACCCACGGTCTTCGCATTACAAGTGCGACGCCTTACCACTTGGCCACCAAAGCCGAACAGGTAGTGGGGACAGGTTGGCTTATTTCAATATGTACATCCTTGTAACTTAATCGCACCGTCCCCCCGCTGAACTTACTTACCAACTATGTTGTCCTATTTTAATACGCGTTGCTTTGCCTCTGCCTTTTCTTTTTGGTTGTGGGTGGGGCGAGAAAAACAAATCAAATAGAGGCGGCTTCTGAGCGCATGTCATGATACCCTGTATAAATGGCTCCCAACGTAAGACGAGTCCATCGACGTAAGCCAGTGTCAATTAGTGTGAGTTAGCTTTATATATCTTAAAGAGCCATAAGTTATGTAGGTACCAGGTTCTTGGCTTTTTTAAACACACTGTGTGGGCTTGGGTTTGGTGAGATTGCTTGCCTAGTATATAGAGAAAAGTATATACTTGTACGCCAGCTGATTAGGTATCTGCACCCAGAACAACACAAACAACAAGAAGTAAGAGGAAGAGGTGAGCCAATCACTCACATCAATCCAACAATATCTCATGGGATAACATGCAATACAAATTTACTATTCTTTATAACTAGACGCGATGTCGATATCCTTTGATACCTGCGACCGTTGAAAAGGTAGTCGAAAAGAGCGCGGGGCCGTCGCGCATCGAACGCGGAATGGAGCAGGCCTCGCCCAATGCTTTCGGACATTACCCACTTTGCCACACATACTCCGTATTGCCAGCCAAACAGTTCATTCAAATCAGAGCGTTTATTACGGAGAAACCGGCTTTAGTCCCGGGGCACTTTACTGGGGCCGCCAAACGACTTCCGTCCATCTCCAGTGTTTTGATTCGGTGGGTGGCAAGTGGGTAACCAGATGAACTGCCACTTTCCCCCAACTCTCTGTTTTCTCGGCAAACCTTAAATGATTGTATAAGTCCAAGGAACTATGATTGTGCGTGTAGACACATTTTTCGCAATTTTTTTCGGAAACGAGTCTGCTGTACGTGGATGTGCGCTGTCTACAGATGTCTTGCCTTCTCCACTGAGTCACGCGTCAAACGCGTCGCAAGGGATGAAGATGTGATATAGATTTGCTCTAATATTTAGCAACTCTCTAACTGTAGACTACCGCAATATGAATACCAGTTCAATACTCACGAATGCAAAACAAAAGTTGGTCCTGGCTCCCCATTCTGCACCTGCATGTGCATAAGGACATATCCCAACAAGGAGGGCAATACTCTAGCAAAGGCTCAGAGATTGAGGATACACCAAGTCGAAAAGATATTTGATGCTGGAAAATGCTAAATAAATGATAATAGATTGGATAACTATCACAGTTCTATAAAACCCTGAACCATCTTGACACATTGCTTATCCACCGATAATACATCCATTAATCGAGATACATTACTCTTCACATCTCTTCCTAGTGATGCCCATATACCAGCCTACTGGATAAGACTGCCAATGGCGACGCAAGGCAGGGCAAGGTTGACAAGACCACCGTAAGCCTAATTGTGTTGTTAGATCCGGATAAAAGGAGACGCTCGATATAACTTACGACAGAGGGAGTGTTGTGGCAGCAGGCCGCACGGTTGGTGCACTCGGACTGGAGAAGGTTGCCGATAGCGAGAACTATTGACTTGTTAGTACTTGCTCTGCAACTTTATCAACCACTTGAAGCTTACCATTGACGGGGATCTTAGTGCAGGTTCCGAGCAGGTGGGAAAGAAGACCATCAGCACCGATGGTGGCACCGATGAGGCCGCCGAGGCCGGTTTCGGGGGAGGAGTGCTCGATCTTGGTCGTCTTCTCGTTGCAGCAGTAGATGGACTGGTCGGCACCGCACCTGTCACCAGCCTGGCCGAGAGTCATCTTGTGCAGATCCTTTTCACCATGGTGGCCGGAGGGAGCAGCAGTCACAGCGGCGATGAGGGTGGTGATGGCAAAAGCGAAACGCATGGTGACGGTATTGTTTGTTTGGTTGAGGGATGTGGAAGAGGTGTCAAGAGGTTTCTGTGTGAGAACGAGAGACTGTGATGGGTTGAAGAAAAAGGAGAACGGTTACCATGGGGTCGCTCGCATGGACTCTTTATACCTGATGCCGCCGCTTCCAAACACCACCATGGCTCAAAGAAGCAAGATATGCATGACGTAGCATTGCTCGCGAGCAATGCGGAAAGAAATGCACAAGTCGTGGCTAGACGCTTTGGACCGGGACCAGAGGAAATGAACTCTAAAATTTGTTTCCGAGGAGCGCATGCCGTGCAAGATGGCGATCAGCCGACAGGCTTTCTTCAAAGAGCGACGGTCCTGCGCGACGGATATGACAGGACGGCATGGCATTTCTCGCTCTGCACCGACGCGGAGCGTATGTCTCAGAACTGGGTCCAACCCACCAAGAGTAAACCATAGTTACTGTTACCAGGCCATCTGACGAGCCCTATGTTGTGGCTTCCTAGACATGTCTTATACCCAGAACGTGGGACATTTCGAGTCCATGTTCGCGGTACAAAGCGTTGGCAATTTCACCACCCGAATTGTCTCGAAGCCGGTATGTTCTTTAGCTGGCTACACATCGGTCGCCTGCTGGATAAATCATTCTAACTACCATCTGAATTATTACGGCCGTGCCGGGCTTATTCTAACAATTTGCAGCTGTTTCTTCAGGTATTGCTTCAGCTGTTGTCTAAATGGCAGGGGGCAGGCCAATAGTTCCCCCACATAGGCAAGTCGCCCATCTACTGCTGATGTTGCAAGCATTCCATCAACGGTTTTTAGTGTAGGGATCGGCGTACCGCGCTATCGCATATCCGGTCTCTGCTTTCGGTACATCTGGAAAGTGATGAAAACGGCACGAATCTTGTTCGCGCACAGCGGAGATGTGGACGGCCGGCCAAAGTCGGCTCTGGTGCGGTTCTGCTCCAGAGTTCCCAGGCGGCGTCTCTTGCCAAAGAGATATATTTGGTGGAGCTGCAAAGAGCTTAAAGTTGTTGGCACAAGATGTCTTTGCTCCCCAACGACAATGCGTCTGGTTCATACCAGACAATCGAGCGTGCTGGATTGCACCAGATGAAGCTAAACTCAGGAACAAAAACAAGACTAAAAAAAAAAGAGAAACAAAACAAAAAGATACAATAAAAAGGAGAGACAAAAACAAAAGATCAACGACATGACCTTCTTCGCTAGCCGACTTGTCGCAGACGCATCTACGGACAGACCTAGTGCGTGTTGATTGAGTTGTTGCTTGACGAAACTGGGACGCTTTGTAGATACCACCAAGTTGACTGCGTGTAAAGTGATCACGTAAAATAGATCCAGATGATTTTTCCATAATGAAGACTAAAATGTGGATTGCTCCTAAAACACCTCACGGCAATTTCATTTTTTTTTTCGATCAACCTTGAAAAGCGACCACCACTATGACAGAGTGTCATTCTTACGTTCGCTATTCCCCTCCACACGCCTTGACCCAAACCCTCGCTTCATTGAAAGCTTTGAATTTGATTGATGGATTAAGAATATACCAAACAACTCAGCGCAGCCCAAGCGGACAGAACACTAGGGTGTGCCTATGCGAGAGGACTAACACTACTCAATTTTGGTAAATGACGCGGCAACGCGGTCGCGAGCCTCGTTGACCACCACAACAAGGGCCATCATGAGAATTGGCGGCCGGTTGAGACAAGGCTACTTCTAATCACAGTCCTCATTAAACCCGGCGTTGTTGAAGCCAAGGACATCGGCCACATCGACCGAACGTTGCGTCGGTGCAGGTGAAAGGGTGCATGGCTCATTAACAGCGGCACGAACAGGTCTCAAACGATCGAGTCTAGACGTTCCCTCATCAACGCCACCCTTCCGTTTTATCTAGTCCAAGATGTTGTTTCTGTGTGTCAAGTTGAAGAATAAAAGTTCACCAGAAAGGGCACTAGTCCAGACAAAGACCATTCGCCGGTAGTGAGGTGTGATATTAAGACGTGTCGGCGCTTTCTGGCGCCTGCAATAACTTTGAACTTTGAGTGAGATCCGTAATCTGGCTGAAGGACGCGCACTTGCAGCTGGGAACGTGCACGTTGCAAATATGAAGTAAAGATACCTATACAGCATCGGTCTCGCATCTTTAAACCCGACAGAGCGGTGATAAACTTTTCTCCGGTTTTATAGGGTACGGCGTACGGCTTTACCAACTTCGAACAATCAAGAGCAGTATGTTCTGCATTAGCCTTGTGACTGTAGCTAGCCGTCGCGAGAAGACGGCAGAACAATTAAATCCATCATTAGGCTCATTTTACTTTTTCAAGAACATCTCCGAGTCTTGCACAGACGCACCTAACCATCTTTCAATCCTTTAGATAAGAAGAGGCTCCTCCAGAAGGGATTCTTACCAACAAGGATGTACTGACAGAAGCAAAGTACTCAGAGATTCAGATCATAAAATCTGCTTTGACAGTACTGATACAGGATGTTACTTGAGGTTGAGTACCTTTTACGTCTAGAATCACTGGCTGTTGGTGATTCTCCTGGGTCACCCGTACTGGAGTTTCTTCGCACTCAAAGGGATGGATGCGAAGGTTTATAGCAGGCTTTGGAAAAAAAAGGGTCCAAGATCCCTAGGGTCTAAAGAGTTTTGCTCCAGTGAAAACCTCTTCAGCCGACCTTCTCGTGCTTGTACGAGCACTTTGGTAAGTCTCGTTCAAGAAGAAACTTCTGCTAAAAGAACCCTCATCAAAGTAAAACCACATTCGGCCAACGACCGAGAGAAGGGTCGAATTGACGCAAGTAGGAGAGAGCTAGAAAAGTATAACTTCCTGCAATGCGGTACCACTCTTAGAGTTTTGATCGATCGGAATTACGATTGGAGATGAAAAGCCACCACCACGAGATTAGACTGACGAGGTACTGCATCACAGCGCAGGCCAGACCGGGGCCGATCTGGCTAAATATAAAATTGGAAGTGGGAAACCCGTGTATACGAACTGATCACACTCAAAGTGCTGCGAATGGAGATATAATGCAAAGCTGCCAGTATCATTGGGCAGCCATGCGTGAGCAGCTCTCGTACCCACAAACTCACCCTCCAGCACTCTCGCCCACGACACTCTTGTACCTGGAGGCTTAGGTGTGGCCAAAATAGATTTAAGCTGTGGCAGAAATTGCAGAAAGCTGTATGCTAAATTTCAACCGCCTATATTAATGCTACATGACCACATAAAAAGAAGAAACACCCATTATCTGTCGACACCTGGGCATTAAGCAGTGACGAGTTGTGCAAGCTGAGCCGTCTTCGAGAGCAACGCCCACTTAACCGATTTGCGAGCAATTTCTTGTATTTCAAATTCAGATACATGTCGTAAGGAGGATGAGGGAATATTCAATCATTATTAATTATCGCTGTTCCTTCTAGGTTGTGGTGCCTCCATCACCAGAATCTATGCTATATGAAAGAAAAATGGGCCACCTTGGCTTCTCGACCAATGAGAGGCCAACGTCGATGGCCTGCAGGGGTGTAGCCAACACGAAACATTCGACGACAAAATGTATGGAAACCTAAGCAGGTATAAATAAAGCCGTAGCGTATTTGTGCAAGCCAGATTGTTGTAAGGCTAGGGAGTCGGCTTACGAATATGAGTGTGTCGACTTGCTTGGGTGCTTGTGGACCGTTTATAGTCTCCACCCCCGGCCGTAGCTAATTTTAGACTCATCATTAAGCGGGCACATCCTTGCGTGCTTGCTTCCACACATCAAACAAAACACAAGCAACGGGTCCGGCTTTCGCGTAGAACCGAACTCGAAAGCGCCATGCATCTATCATCAGTCGCCGCTGCGCTCGCAGCTCTGCCGGCCGCGTTTTGCCTCCATGAGCAGGCGCCCCTGAACGGCCACAGCAAGCTGCACGCGGACAAGCCCGCGCCGTCGTACCGCAAGGCCCTGCTCGACCTACACCGGAACCTGGTCAGCATCCCGTCCATCTCGGGCGCCGAGCATGACGTCGGCCAGTGGCTCGTCAACTACCTCGTGAGTAGAGACTTCCGCGCCGACGTTCAACTTGTCGCGCCGCGTGAGGGCACGCCCAAGGGCGCGCAGCGCTTCAACGTCCTGGCCTGGCCCGGCAAGCACGAGAAGCCGCGGCCGCGCGTGCTCGTCTCGAGCCACATTGACGTGGTCCCGCCGTACATTGCCTACGGCATTGACGACGGCCCCGTCACCAAGGACACGGTCATCCGGGGCCGCGGGTCCGTTGACGCCAAGGCCGCCGTGGCCTCCATGACGATTGCCGTGGAGGAGCTCGTGGCGGCTGGACGCGTCAAAGACGACGACGTAATGCTCGTGTTTGTCGTTGGCGAGGAGGTGGCCGGCGACGGCATGATTACCTTTTCCGACGCTGCCCAGGCGCGCGACGAGCCGCCGTCGTGGCACTCGGTCATTTTTGGTGAGCCCACCGAGAGCAAGCTCGTCTGCGGCCACAAGGGCTCTCTATTCTGCGAACTCAAGGTCACTGGACGCGCCAGCCACAGCGGCTACCCCTGGCTCGGCAAGTCGGCCAACGAGCTGCTCATTCACGCCGTGTCCAAGATCCTTGAGACGGACCTCGGCAGCTCCGAGCTCTACGGCAACACGACGTTCAATCTCGGCCTCATGGAAGGCGGCGTGGCGGCGAATGTGGTGGCCGCGTCCGCGACGGCAAAGTTTGGCGCCCGTGTGGCAATTGGACCAGAGAAGGACGGACACTTGGTTATCAAGAAGAGAATCCAGGACATCTTGGATCAAGTTGACAAGGATGCCTTTGAGATGACTTGCAGTCCTGGCTACGGTACTGTTGACTGCAATTGCGATGTTGAGGGTAAGTGCATTTCATGCGTGGAGCTTGCGAGCGCAACTGACACCAAATAGGCTTCGATACTCTCACCGTCAACTACGGCACTGATGTTGCCAATCTGAAGGGCAACTTTACGAGATATCTGTACGGCCCCGGCTCCATTCTCGTTGCGCACGGCGAGAATGAAGCCCTGACCGTGGGAGACTTGGAGTCGGCAGTGGAAAATTATGAGAAGCTGATTGAGCACGCGCTGAGCAAAAAGGTATGAACGACAAGCATTGTGAGAATTTGATAAGGGATCATAGCGTAGGCATAAAAATTCCGTCACATCCGCTGCATTATATACTATTTCATTACGAATTATACGAATTATACCATATTGCGTTTCAAGCCTTGACAACCTGCGCCCAGCGTTCGGGCATGATTTTGGAAAAGTCAAACTTGCCGTCCGCGCCCTTTTCGACGGCGCCTTTCTCGGTGACGACGGCGTCGATGAGCTCGGCGGGCGTCACGTCAAAGGCCGGATTCCAGACATTGATGCGTTGGTCGGCAGTAGCCACGCGCACTTTGGTCGTCTCGTCGACGGTGCCATCGGGCTTGATGACAGCACCCGTGATTTGGGTGAGCTCGGAGGGTTTGCGCTCCTCAATTTTAATGCCGTCACCAGTCTCGGTGATAAGGTCGATACTCGTCGTGGGAGCGGCGACAATGAACTTGATGCCGTGATGCTTGGCCAGTACGGCGAGCTGATAGGTGCCAATCTTGTTGGCCGTGTCGCCGTTGCGAACCACACGGTCAGCGCCGACAATGACGGCCGCAATGTTTTTCTCGGCGCCTCGCGTGCGGAAGAGGGAGGCTGCCATGGAGTCGGTGATGAGGGTGCTGGGGATGCCCTCAAAGACGAGCTCAAATGCAGTGAGACGGCTGCCCTGATTGTAAGGTCTGGTCTCTGTGCAGAAAGCGTGCTGCAAAAGTCCCTTGGACTGGAGCGTGCGGATGATGCCGAGGGCAGTGCCGTGGCCTGAGGTGGCAAGTGAGCCAGTGTTGCAGTGAGTGAGCACTGAAACCTGCTTGTCGGAGCTGGCGCCGACCTGCGCGCGTAGCCACTCGGCACCGTAGTCGCCAATGGCCAAGTTGGTCTCAAGATCCTTTTCGAAAATCTTTTCAGCCTCGTCGATGAAAGCCTGAACGACCTCATCTTTGGTGGCGGCGTCACCAGCAGCGCGTATTCTAGCCTTGAGCTGGTTGATGGCATTGGTCAGGTCAACGGCCGTCGGGCGGCTTTCCTTGAGATAGTCGAGGGCTGTGTCGATGTAGGATACAATGTCTTTCGTTGAACCATCTGGGGCAGAACCGTTGTGTAGCTCGACAGCGAGACCCAAGCTGGCGACAATGGCAATGGCCGGGGCGCCACGCGTGCGCATGCTGGCGATGCTGTCAAAAGCCTCTTGACGGGTTGCGACATTGTCGTAGTGGAATTCATGGGGTAGACGGAGCTGGTCAAGAACCTGGAGCTGACCCCGGGTGTATCTGACGGCCTGCAAGGTCGACATGATTGCAGCAGTGGTCTCTGGAAAGAAGAAAGTTCAGATAAGCTGCTGCAAGAATAAAAACTGATGTCGACATGCATTTACACCTGCCCCTCCAGCTTTATGGCGAATTCTGCCACGACCCCGCTAAAGTTCACGTTGATGGCGTCAGGCTAACTACTGACCTAACTACCTACCAGATTATTTAACGAGTGGTTGCCATTAGGTACCTACCTACCTATTCAAAAAGGTCCGCCGGTGCTCACCGCCCAGTTGCTCGCGCTTCCCCGTAAGAGCCTTACCTACCTAGGTTAGTACCTGGTACTAAGGTACCTGAGAAATGGCGGCGCTGCTGTCAGGGGCCTCACAGGGGAGCTTCGCGCTGGTCCTGGCCGCGCCACACAAAGCACAGCCCGTCGCGACAGATACCCTCACTACATACCAACGCTTCATTTCCAACGCTGCTCACAAAATACCAATGGCAAGTGCTTTGCCATGGAGCAGCAAGCTTCAACGTCAAAAGTTACTGGTAAGTATCCTACTCTCTAGCGGTCCAGTCGTCGCTTGCCGCCGGGTGCTGCCCCTCTGACCACGTCTCACCATCTGTCTAGTCGAGTACTTTGACCCTCATAATGTCTACGAGCTTCTGAAGCCCGGCCTGATTCCCCGACTACCGTTGCACAATCTTCACTGGCAATCGCATTCGGGGCCGCTGCGTTCGATTGATACTCTGCATATTGAGCTTGTGGACCGCGGCAAGTTGCAACAAAACGAGAAGCCCGCCCTGCCTAAGCAGCCTGCTGCGTCCGACGCGAAGGATGACGGCTTTCAGACGCAGGCCGTAGGTGGTCAGACCGAAGCCACCGAAGCCGCCGAGATCAAATCTGTCGCAGTCAAAGGCGCAGCAAGCCGACGCCATCAAATTCCTGGTTTGCGCCGCACGCCCTACCTCAAAGTTCTCCTGGTTCGATGCGACGATAACGATTCCTACAAAAGTACGGTTCGCTCCGAAGTTCGCGAATGGGTCAAACAACACACCCCGCCGACCACCTCTTCGAAAAAGGCCAGCAACCAAGAGAAACATGATGCGTACGAGTGGCTAATCCTGCATGTTGTTATCCCCAACACGGCAGCATCCACGCAACCGCGCAGCACTAGCAAGGCTGAAGGCAGCACAGATAAGAGCACAACATCACGATGGAGGCCAGGCTCGACGCCTCTTCTAGAAAAGCTTCGCTCCGATTTCAACAGCTCCAGCAAGGGCGCACCCGACAGAATAGCGCAGATTCGCATTGGCATCAATGATGTTCCCTACGATATGCTACCGCGAGTTGTCCCTGCCGTACCGTCAGGGTACAATGAAACCGAGCAGGATGCTGAGAGAGCGTGGAACGAATTAGTGACTAAGCTCAAGAATCTGATTCTTAGCTCGTTTGACAAACGCGTGACACAATACGAAGAAGACATCAAGGAGAAGGACACGCAACGGACGCTGCCGGGCTGGAACTTTTGCACATTCTTCATTCTTAAAGAGGGATTAGCACTCGGTTTCGAGAATGTTGGTCTAGTTGAAGATGCGCTTGTTGGCTATGACGAACTCAATGTTGGTCTCGACTTGGTTCTTGCTGAACAAGCCGAGATTGGTGAGCCTGAGAGTCATGGCGGCGCGATGCTGCCATTCAGCGACGATCTCAGAAACATTGCCCGAAAAGCACTAGCTGAGGCTTCAGGCTCCTCGAATGACGAAGAGGCTGTCGACATGCAATCTGCCAACAAATCAGCAGTCGATGTTGATGATATTCCCATCAGCCCTGCGAAAAAGGCATACCGCGACATGATCCTAGCCAACAAGGTTTCTGTATTTGACTTTAGGTGTTATATTTTCTCTCGTCAAATTGCACTGCTTTTGCTCCAGGCCAACACGTCCGTGACCAGAGAGCAACTGCTTTCTCGGCTCAAGGAACAACAAGAGTCTATTCTTCACGGCGTGGCGCCACTTGCGAAAGCTACTCCGCAGAAGGAAGACGACACCGAGAACCTAACTATACTTGCGCAAGTCTGTCGGAGAACACTTGAATTTGTCCCGTCTCTATCAAATGTCATGCGGCACGACATCATCACATCTTTATCAGCGGACTCCCCAGGGAACAAGGAGCAATTTAGTGTCGAGGCGTACCAAGTCATTGACAACTTGGTTTCGTCCTTTGCCTTTTCCGTGACACAGCAAATCCTAGCTCAAACGGCCACCAAGGCACTGCCGATTCCGCCATCATCGTTGCCGCCCACGGATGGGGTTGAGCAAAAAGCTTCCATACCAGAGCCCAAGACGATGATGCATCCAGCCAGGAACTCTTCTCTCCATGAAAGATCGACGAGAGCCCCCTCTAGCCCAGGATTCCCAGGCCCTGGTCGTGCATCCGTAGCACCAGCCGGCGATGGCCAAAATAGCCAATTTCTCAAAGTCGGCATCGAGGAGCTCGCCGCTGGTCGCGCAGAGCTGTATATGATGTCACGAAGTATTTTACAGAGACTGGGTAAGATCCGAGGTTGGAGTGCGGGGTGGGATGAAGCGCCCATTGTGCACGACTCCGGCGTCGAGGTACTGGATGAAATTGACCTCAATGACGATAATAACGATAGCAATGATAACGATTCAACGGATAATGAAAAGAAGCCGACTGCCGAGATGACACCTACCAGTGCTGGAATCCGCAGCCAGCTACTGATATCTGCAATGGATAATTCTCAAGACTTTTATCGTCTTTATGAAATCATGACTGACAAGGCTCTTCGTCACTACACAGTGGCTGACCAACATGGCGCCGTACAGACTGCAATTGCAGACTTGGCCGTCCTGAAGTTTACCCTCAAGGAGTACGCTGCGGCCAAGTCCTACTTTGACAAGGCACTCCAGTTTTTTGGCGAGTCAGGATGGAGCATGATTGAGCTCTCGATGCTGGTCATGTATCTTCAGTGTCTGAACGAGCGCAACGCCAACCTAGAATATGTGAGGGCTGCACTGAAACTGCTTACAATGTCGAGTGCTGCCGAACTGTCCCGCATTCAGGATTCATCGGCGCGCCAGTTGCGACCTAGGCAGGAGTCGGAGGACTCGCCGATCAAGGGCATCGTGGCCAAACTGTGCGACTTGGCATCCTCTTTGCGCAGCGATGTTCGGTCACCATTGTCCCTCTTCTTTACAGATATAGACATCCTAGGAACGCCAGAATACGAGGAAGGCCGTGATGGGTGCGCCGTTTCCATTGGCATATGGAGCCTGCTGCCTGACGACATCACTCTGGACAAGGTTCAACTGAAGGTATCTGGCGTAGACGAGGGTCCTGTCAAGGACCTGACTTTTGCGAATAAGGGTGCTGTGGTTTTGAAGCCGGGCAAAAACAAGCTCTCAGTGTATACCAATGTGAGTGCATCCCTTTCAGTTCGTTGCCTGTTGCACATTGCTAAACCATGCAGTCTGTCATTGCCGGCAAATACAAAGTCAATCACTTTGGCCTCCATTCTAGCCGCATCTTCCTCCACTATGACGCCGACGTCAACACGTCCCAGCCGCTTGCCTCGGCCATTTTCAAACAGCCAGAACTCACTCTCTACCAGCACGCCGACGCCCTCGACGTCGACCTCCAGGCCACCAAGCATACGTCTCTGGACAAGAACAACAGCCTCGACCTCTCCATCAGCACGGGGTGGAACACACTCAAGCACTGCGAAGTCCGCATCAAGCCCAGCTCAGGAGGCCTGCGTTTGCTTACGACCGAGGCCATCGTCGTCGACTCGTCTCTCGAGCTAGCCAAGCCGCCCGAGTCGGGCCTCTTCCTCTTCACCGCCATGGCGCCCCAGACGTCCGTCACTATGCGCTTTCCATTCTCCACAGAGCTCGACCTGGACGATGTATTTGCCAAGGTTGAGGTCACCTACGTCAGCGATGCCGACGAGTCCTACCACCTCGCCAAGACGTTCAGCGTCCCCGTGGCTCTCGCCGTCGGCGTCAACGTCCAGGATGTGTTCAAGCACAATGCGCTCTTCTCGCGGTTCAACGTCACCACCGCCACGAGTGGGCCGCTGCGGCTCTACAAGAGTGAGCTCCTTGATTCAGAACTCTTCTCCGCCACATCGGGCATGGCGGCGGCGGCGGCGCAACCCGTTATCGTGTTTCCCAAGCAGTCTGCCAGCGTCCTCTACCGAATTCGCCGCAACAATGACTCCTGCGTAGCCACCAGCGCCGCCAAGACCATGTACCTCAAGCTACACTACACGCAGCTGCAGACCGAAGTTGCCAACCTCATCCGCACGTCCGTCTCTGAGGCGCTCCGCGCCGCCTCGCTTGCTCCCTACGTTCGCGCCGTCGTCGCCTCCCTTGCCAAGGACCTCAAGCGCAGCCTACAGCCGCGCGACCTCGAACGTGCCGCGCTCCTCGGCGCGGTGTCGACGTCGTTGTTCCACGGCATTGCCTGGGAGAAGCGACTTCACGGCCTCGCCCCCGGACCCACAGTCCACCGCCTCGCTGCGTGCCTGCACCAGTGGCAAGCAGAACACAAGCGCCTCGCCCTCGCCGCCTCCTCGGCCGCGCCGTTCTCCTCGATCCTCATCCCCGTCGAGGTCCCCTCACTCACCATCGTCCACACCGCCGACATTCGTCTCCGACGGCCCCTCCCAGCCACCATCAACAACGACGCAGCCAGCGACAGCGCCGCCACGCCCACCGTCTTCCTCAACCAGGTCCTTCACGCAACCCTGCACCTCAAGTGGACGCGCATCTGGGACACGGAGGGCACGCGTGCCGAGGACCTCGAGTTCAGCTACGATGTCTCCGCGAGCGCCGAGTCCTGGCTCATCGGCGGACGCCGCAAGGGCCACTTTGTCATTCCCGGATGCACCGACGCTGACGACCACGCCGTGTCGTCATCAACGCCCGCGACTGAGGCTGAGATTCCCCTGATTCTGATCCCGCAAAAGGAAGGCTGGCTGCCCTATCCGAGCGTCGACATTCGCGAGATTAATACCAGTACACCGTACCGGGGCGGGGCCGAAAGCGCAGGCCATGCGGCGCCGGGCCACAACATCGAAGTCGACTGGAAAAATCTGGGCGAGACGGTACGTGTTGTTAATGATAAACAAGCGCTCACGGTCAGCCTTGACGCAAGTGGCCCTGCAGGCGGACCCTTGGTCTTCGAGAGTGAAAGTCGGCCCACGGTCAAAGGCATACGGATAGTGGCCTAGAGAAAACAAAACATCGCATATGCTCCAATTCATAACGCGCTTTGCGGACATGCCTTTCAGTTGATACTTGCTATGTAGTCGGACCGTATCATTTTACTTGCCAAACCTCCTACGTGACTCCTCCTGCAGCTGAGGTGTCTGCTTCTCTGGCGTGCATAGTTGCTAATTGACGCCTCGAGCTGTGATGCCGCCGCGGCCGCCACGTTAACTGCGTTCTTCCGCGGAGAATGCCTCTACCGGAAGCCCTGAAGAGGGTTCATGACGATGCAGTATATGGCATGGCCCACCACATTACCTCGTTTGGCCACGCAATCGCCGAACTTTCAAGTATCTCTACCTGTAGCATTAGAATTAGTTGGCATTAAGGAAAACGAGTCGTACCGAGTGGTGCATGCTGGAAAGAGAATGCTACAATGTTTTTGAGTCTTTCGAAAGGCACAGAGAGGGACTCCCGCGGGTATCTTTCGCTGATGACGACTTTGATACGACCGAGATCATCAGCTGGACTCCAAAAGCTTTGATTGAGGAGCTCTCGTTGAAAATCGGGGAAGATGAGCGGGAGTTCCCCGGTATCAGATAACCCTATTATTATCAGCATGGCGCAACATCTGTGAAGAAAAAAAGTGTACCAAACGAGTTTTTCAAGACATTTGGCCATGGTCCTGCTCGATTCACCGAAGCTGACCTACGAACGGTGTTAGTACGAAGAGAATGGCTGATTTCTTGAGGGACATAACTTACGACACAAATCTTCCGTCTACAAATAGACGGACCTCAAAAACAACTCGATCGGCGAACTTGCCGTATGATCGGGTGGACTGGCTTATCGGTGGTGTCGACCAAGAGTGTATCGATACCTTGTAGGGAGCACCAGGGGGTAAACTTGGAACGAAACAACAGACAGTTGGTAGCTTAGGGGAGCTGTTAATGTGTGAAAGCTCTAGAAAGTTGTTAGCGAAGTAGAGATTCGATGAGCCGACGCGTTACCATCGTCGTGAACCACATGGCAGGCTACTCTGAATTCCTTCAGCGGGACTTGGCCATCGCGTGGGAACAGAAGTACATCCCAATCTTGGTAGCGCATGTTGAAAGTGTTTCCCAAAGATGATGCTTAAGACAGAGATATAGCCGAAGGTGATGCCGAGAGTGTCGAGGAGCTTCTGTGAATATCGTACGAATAAAGACTGAAGATCGCTCGAGCTGGCGTCGACACCAGGGCAGACTGCATGAAAAGAGCAAAACTTAGTCAGCCATTTGCAATAGCAGAATCAGAATCGACAGACGATAAGCTGGAATGCCACGGCAACCGATGGCGCAGGTTGGGAAGCGAGAACTAACTGCAGCATGAGTCGACGCACCGAATGGAAAGTGCAGCGGATCGCCACTGCCAAACAAACGAGTGCTTCAAGCAGACAACTTTAGCAAAATGATGGCATATTGAGCAGAAGGAGAAGATTCCTCGATGCCAATCTTCTCTGTAAGAATATGGCTATAAGGAAGAAGGTTTGTCGTCGTTGTCTGGCAAAGTATGCTGGCACCAGGGCTGGCGGTCAGCAGCTTGCCAAACGCACTGCCAGCTGCCAGAAAGTTGGCAGATTGTTGGCCATGTTCTTTAAACAAGATCATCCTGCACCATCTACAATATCAAGTATTGAAGCTTGAACATACTTTTCTGCGCCCATTAGAATAAAACGCCATGGCACGTGGGTGTTTCCTAAGGAATTCCACTACTTATGAATAGATCTAGACTCGTGTTATACAGCCATACCCGTAGTATGCTATTTCAACGACTCTAAGCGTCGTGGCGCTCCGTGAAGACCAAAAAGTCGAACGACAAGAAACTCAGCCCAACTGTCCTTCCTCCCGACTGGTACGATGCCTATGTATGTACAAAAGAAACTTCGATTCAGTCTTTGTTGTGATATTCAAGGCTCCTCGTCTCCCTCCATGCGTGCCTAGGAAGAAGGTTAGTGGCGTTCGGATAGGCCGTAGCAATTATTTGGGAACCTACTCTGACGGCACCAGGCCCACCAAGCTCCTTCTCCAGACCACCCTCAAATTCACGGGGAAACGAAGGCCTGTCGGGGTAGTTGAGATAGACGAGTCCACAAACACCGAGGAAAGTAGCGACAAAAGTGCTGACCATGATGAGGCCGGGGCCGGTTGTGGTCCAGGTGTAATCCCAAGGCGAGAAGATGCCGAGCACATCGTTATCTTCGTGGACTGGCTCACCAAAGTTCCGGCGCTCCTGAGGATCCCACCATTGATCATACGGATCGCGGTGCTGTCGCTTGACGCGGGGAGGGTTGATGTAGCCGCCATTCTGTACAACGTTAACGGAAGTGCACCAGTATCGCTGAGTCGATTCAACTGACCATGCCTGGGTCTTCGGCCGCGGTCATCGTGTGGGGGTCTGGATATTTCTCATCGAGAATCTTCTTGTCGGCATAGTGTGTCGGCAGGTAAGCTCTGCGCTGGATGATGGGTGCGCGGCGGGCAGCGGCGAGGCTGTTGCGCAGGGCCGAGGAGCGCACAATTCGTTGGGGTAGCATCTGCAACCGGGCCTCAAAGTTAATTATCAGTGCACAATGCAGTCAAGGAAAGTGGTCTAGCGACGGACCTTGAGCGAATTGAATGCGTTGCGGCGACCAATTAGCTCTGGAATCGATGATTTGCCAGAGAAGTTGTCGAGCATAGGTCGGCCTGGTGTTGAGGTTCTGTGTAAGGATTGCTGCCTGAGGCAGACTTGACAAAGTCGCGCGACACCACTGGCTAACCAGTGGGGACTTGCTTCACCTACAGCAAGAATGGCAATGCCGGAGCAGTACTCAAAAAAAGCAGAAATCAAAGTGTCTTGACGGCATCAAACGTCAGTGATGAATCTTATCCATATTTTCACCATCGATCGTCTTTCTTCATTGGGCGCACATTTCATAAATATGGCAGCTGTTTGCCTCCAAGCTATGCTGCCATTGAAAGCCCCACCAACACTTACTGGTTGCTGCCTAGGTAGGTAGGTGCCTATCTACCTGGTCTTTTAGGGGGTTTGCCACTAACTTTTAGTAAAAGGTAGAATACACTCGTCTCCAACTTGGTGCAGCGCGTTCTGGCAAGTATTCAACCATCATCATCACGCCAAAAAGTTTTACCCGCGTCATCGCCGATCAGCAAAATTGAGGTTCTACGCCGCCTATGGAACGCAAATCATGGGCAGACCTTGTGCAGGACATCGGAGATACACCACGCATCTGTAGATTTTGAAGTTGTGCAATAAATGCCATCCTCGCGGAACTCAACGCCTCCCACTTTGCCTGGCCCCGTGTCGTGAGCATGGCCGACACCGCGTCGCCACGCAAGCCTGAGCCCCGTGAGGATCCCCCCACCCTCAAACCAGAGCAGAACGGCGTTCATGAACCGCAGTCAGGCGAACGACTGTCCAACGGTGGTTCCGTCGTCGTTCAAACAAATGGACACCATCCCGAGAACGCGGCCCTGTCCCCAAACGGACACGATGCTGAAAATCATGACCGCGACGGCTTCGAACGCCCGGCCAAGCGACAGAGAACTCGAGATACGACTCCGACATCCAGCACACGAAAGACAAAGCCGATATCTCCACCATGGAAGCAAGCCGCCGCCGATGGACCTACGTCTTTCACGGAGAACGGCCGTCGCAAATCCGGGCGCATCAATCTGCTCCCCTTGGACCTGCAACCACCAGCTAAGAGACGCACAACTAGAGGCTCTCTTGGTGGACAGACCAAGACGCCCAAAAAGGGGGAACGATCAGCATCATCACGTTTATCGCGAACAGCAGCAGCAACTCCTGTTTCGCGCCAGGCTCGCAAATCGTCCACCTCACAGCCTGCTCCAAACTCGTCATCAAAAGCATCAGCCAAGAAATCAGCTGCAACACCAAAATCCGCGACGCGTGCTCGAAGGCGCTCGCCTTCTCCCCCCCCCGTTTACACACGTCACTCCACACGACCGACCCGATCATCTCGACACACCGACGCCGATATTAACGATGGAATCGATTTGAAACGATCGCCCCGGAGCGTTTTGCGTGCTTTCGGCTCCGGAGAAATACCATTAGTACACCCTGGCCAAGTACCAAAACGACCCAAGCTCGGCGCCAGCTTCGAAGATTTTTGGGCGCGTGCTGGTGGTCTTCCAGTTGAGGAAGGTGGCCTGCAAGCCTCAGAGGATGGCCCATACTATACAGACGAACTGGCTCTGAGAGATGCCAGAATAGTCGTGAGAATTGAAAACGAAACAAAACCCGGTGGCTTACTTGCGCCTGGCCGCTGCTCATTGTTTGCGCCAGAAGGAGACGACGATGTCCCCAAGCAGTGGGCCCGTCAAGATCACCTAGTAAAGGCCGTCGCAAATTTCCGGAAGCTGCTTGTGGCAGAACAGCAGCGGCATAGATTTGTCGCCAAAAAGCTTGCAGAGGCCTGCCGTGATGAATGGATACGACGGCAGCCGAAGTCAGCAGAGCAATTGGAGGCGGAAGCCCGAGAATTATGCCTTGCTCGATACAAACAAGTCTTGAAAGCTATGACCGGTACCTGGGAGAATGTGCGCGCCTACGTTAACAAACAGCGCCTCGAAGAATGGGAGGTCGAAGAACAGAAGCGAGTCAAAGCTGCTTTGAACGAAGCAGTAAATCTCTCTGAGCAGAAGCTTCAAGCTCGGCGATCTGGTCTTGATTCGGAGCCGCTGTCTGACGATGACGGTTTTGATGATCTCAGCGATGAAATGAGCGACGACATCAGTGCCCTGGAGCAGGGTGATTCTGATCTAGCATCCGACGAAGGTAGCGAAAACGACTCTGACGAAGATAGCGATGTCATGTCCTCTTCGGAAGACGAGGACGGCGAGGACGTCAAGGATGCTGCGGATGAGGGACTGACGCAAGAGCAATTGCGCTTGAAATACGCCAACATTCCCGACTTAGACCCGGGTAGCAACGAAGATGCCACAGACGCGCCTACTGATGCACCCACCGACGCTGCGACGACACAACTTGGTGCAGAAACGACTGATGCCGGTGCCGAGACGACTGACGAATCGATTGATATGGATGATGACCTTGGGTCCAGTGACATGGGCGAAGCTGCTGGCAGTGGCGAGTCGGAGGAAGAAGTATCTGAAGATGACGTTGGGGGCATGCTGGGACTCTTGTTTGACAAATCGGAGCTTAAGAAGTTTGAGCAAGAAGTCGATAGCGAAACACCTACAGCTGCAGATGACGATTACCAACCAGCTTTGACAGTTGACGCTGAGCAGGAACAGTCTGTCTTGAGTGATGCTTTCGAGGATGATGATGAAGTCACTCTGATACAACACCCGGATGCGTTCGAAAAGGCCGAAATGCAGCCAGTCGAGAACCAGCCTACCGAAGAGCAGCCAGTTGAAAAGAGCGAGATTAAAGGCTTGGTAAACGGCTCCCACAACGATGAAGAAGACCTGCCTACGAGCCCGGTTGAAGCTGATGCGATGGACTTGGACGAAGAGCTGGTGGAAGCAGAGGCTGTACCAGTGGCAGCGCAACCAGAGGAGGATACCGAAATAATGGTGAACGTAGGTGGAGAGGAAGATCTTATGCAGGATTTAGCGAGCCCCGAGAAAGATGAGATCTCGAATCCGCGAAACTCGCAGCCCAGCCAGTCGCCAGATACGACCAATGCCAAGGCTTCCGAAGTGGAATCGCTTTCGGCGCTTGTGCCAATGAAGAGTACAGTGGATGAGACCAGATCGGAGTCTCCCAGCAAACAATCGACAAACAAGACCGAGGTACCATTCCTGTTGCGAGGTACCCTGCGTGAGTACCAGCGAGATGGGTTGGACTGGCTCGCAGGACTGTATGCCAACCACACGAATGGCATCCTGGCAGATGAAATGGGTCTAGGCAAGACGATTCAGACAATTGCTCTTCTGGCTCATCTGGCCGGTCAACATGAAGTTTGGGGACCTCACCTGGTCATTGTGCCAACCAGTGTCATGCTCAACTGGGAGATGGAATTCAAAAAGTGGTGCCCCGGATTCAAGATTCTCGCCTACTACGGTACCCAAGACGAAAGAAAGAGAAAGCGACAAGGATGGAATAACGATGATGTATGGAACGTGTGCATCACTTCGTACCAGCTGGTGCTTCAGGACCAGCAAGTGTTTAAACGTCGGCGATGGCATTACATGATTCTGGACGAAGCGCACAACATCAAGAACTTCAAGTCACAGCGATGGCAGACTTTGCTCGGCTTCAATACCCGAGCTCGATTGTTGCTCACTGGCACGCCACTCCAAAACAACCTAACGGAACTTTGGTCATTACTCTTTTTCCTCATGCCTGCGCAAAATGGCGAGGGCGGGTTTGCGGACCTTCAAGAGTTCCACGAGTGGTTTCACAAGCCTGAATCTCAGATCCTGGAGAGTGGGCGCGAGCAGATGGACGAGGAAGCCAAGGCCATTATTTCCAAGCTCCACAAAGTCCTACGACCATATCTGCTGCGGCGGTTGAAGGCCGATGTGGAGAAGCAGATGCCAGCCAAGTATGAGCACGTTGAATTCTGCCGGCTTTCGAAGCGTCAACGTGAATTATATGACGGCTTCCTTTCCCGATCCGATACGAAGGAAACACTGTCGTCTGGCAACTACCTGTCCATCATCAACTGCCTGATGCAACTGCGCAAAGTGTGCAATCATCCGGATCTATTCATCGACCGGCCGATCATGACGTCGTTTCGCCAAAGAAGCTCAGTACCGGCAGAGTATCAAGTGACTGAGCAGCGTGTGCAGCGAATTTTATTGAAAGAGAATCCCATGCGTAAAGTCGACCTCGGTTTCCTCAACCTAGTGCCGACGAAGCATGAGTCGCAGTCGAGCGCTGCCTGTGATCGTGTTGCCCAGCTCAGCTCGTACCGCGTCATGATTGATATGAAAGAAGCGCAGCGTGTTCGGGCACAGCTTGCATATTCGGACTTGGATCCTTTGACGGTGGCATCCACTGCGGGCTATCTAGAGAGCGCTTCGCGCTGGGGCAGATTCGAGGAACTGCAGCATTCAGTTTATGTTAATGCGCTTCGGCGCCAGCAGAAGCCCATATATGGATCCAACTTGGTACAGATGCTGACAATGGATGCGCATAAACGACCTTGTCGACCTCGCCCAAAGCTATCTAAATTCATCATGCGCTGGTTCGAGGATGAGTCGTCGCATATCAATGCACTTACGCCTAGCCTGGATGAGCGTGCAGATGAGTACAAGCTACTGATTGAAAAGTTCACATGCGTGACGCCAGCAGTGGTGACGAGAGACATGAACGAGGTCTTGCTAGGTCGCAAGGCTGCCGTGCGCTTCACTGACGAGGACTTGAAGCTGTCTGTACCAGTGCGTTGGGCACCATTTTTGCCAAAGCAGACGCCGACGGACCCATGGCACGAGGCAAGAATGCGGCACACGATCCAATTCCCAGACAAGCGGCTACTCCAGTATGATTGCGGAAAGTTGCAAGCTCTCGACAAGCTCCTGCGCAAGCTGCAGTCTGGAGGCCACCGTGCGCTCATCTTCACGCAAATGACAAAGGTACTGGATATTCTAGAGCAGTTTCTAAACATCCATGGACATAAATACCTGCGACTGGATGGTGCGACCAAGGTTGAGCAACGCCAGATTCTGACTGATCGTTTCAACCGCGACCCACGCATCTTGTGCTTCATTCTATCGACACGATCCGGTGGGCTGGGCATCAACCTGACTGGTGCGGACACGGTCATCTTCTATGACCAGGATTGGAACCCAGCCATGGACAAGCAGTGCCAGGATCGATGTCATCGCATTGGGCAGACGCGAGATGTGCACATTTACCGACTGGTCAGCGAGCACACGATTGAGGCCAATATTCTGCGCAAGGCGTCGCAGAAGCAGATGCTCGACGATGTCGTCATCCAAGAGGGAGAGTTTACTACGGACTACTTCAATAAACTGTCCATCAAGGATGTATTGGCGGACAAGGTCGACAACACAAGCGAAGGGGTGTCTGCGGCGGATGCTGCTTTGGATCGTGTGCTCGGCGGCCCAGACAGTAGCCGTGATCAGCGGACCGTGGGCAGAGCGCTGGAGCAGGCCGAAGACCGAGAAGATGTGGCGGCGGCTCGTGTAGCCGAGAAGGAAATACACGACGACGATGCTGATTTCACGGAAAAGGCGAGCGGCCAAGCGTCGGGAGCCTCGACGGCACGGCAAGGAACGCCGCTGGACAAGGCGGACGTGGAGTTTGGCGAGGACGGGCAAGTGGTGGAGGTGGAGCTTAATGCATACGGGGAGCGGATAGGGACGATTGACGAGTTTATGCTGGCGTTTATGCGGGAAGCACTGCGGTACACTAAGCTGGATCTGCCTAGGGATAAAAAGAAGGCGAAGAAGAAAGGTAAGGACACGCGAAAGCGGTGATCTTGTGTTCCCCCCTCCTTTTCATTTTTGGGTATACTACCCGGGCGTTTTCAAAGAGGAGGGCTGTATTATTAAATAGTGACGCCATTGCATAGGGAAATGTTTTCCTTGATGATTTTGTACACTTGCTTCATTGCATGGCGTCTAGGGCCGGCATGGTGTTGCTGCTCTATTGGATTGAATGGGGAGTTGACGATGAGAAGAGAAGCGCTGAAATGTTGGAAACTGGAATTGTACTGCTTAAAGAAGAAGTAGGTGAGCATAATAATATTGAGAAGATACTATCAGGTGCAAGTGAGGTCATTCATTGGTGGTATAATGATGGGCTCGGGCATAGGGAGAGGGAGGTGAGGGAGGTTGAAATCAGTGCCTGATATAGCCTGAGGCTGCCTGACGAGGCATTGTGACGCCATGGATTAAACTTTGATCATAGTTACCAGCTGGCGCGATTGCAGGATGTTTTGATACGCCAAAACCTGCAGGAAAAAGAGCTAAAAAAAACACCAACTATTAGGTCAATAGATGAAATAGCTGGAAAGTAAAAATGGCCCTTTGCGCGGGGTTTCCTTGTAAAATAGCCCTGGCATGGACTTGCTTGGCCGGCCGCAATGTCCCACCGCTCCTCTAGACCTTGTAGGTAGTCAGTCCATCGTCCAACACCTACGCAGGCAGGCCTTGTCTCTGTCTCTCTCACCCTCTACCTATCCCCATCCAGCCTGGTCTACGGCGTCCGTTCCTTTTCTTACTTGTCCAGCATTCTTCTTCGTTTCTTTGGATGGCCAAACCGGCTTCATCTTTTAATTCAGTCCGCTGCAATCTGGTGGCAGCATCCTCACGCCACTACACAAACCCCTGCCTGGCGCAAAGAAAGGGTTAAACGCGCCCACCACCGCCTCCTCCCGCGCATCCGATCCTCAATCTCAATTCTCCATCTACAACGTCGGCGACGCGTCTTCTTAGGATTCGACGCTGCCCGAGTACATTTGCGCCTCGAATCGACTGCACCGCAATGCAGGCGGCCGCCAAAGGCAAGCCCGACCATCAGGGCCGTAGGACCAAGGTACGTCACTTGCGCCCACCCCTGTGACTGCTTTGCCTTTTTCTCGTTTGTTTGACGGTGCTGCATGCGCCCCAGACAGGCCATTCCCACCTGTCAATGCAAATCCAGTCGATAATGCTGACTTTTTTACTCTTTTTTTTTTTTTTTGTGTCTTCTCTAGCTGGCGAATTCTTACCAGGAGCTGCTCAAGTCAGTACTCACGCTCTTGCGACGTCGCCTCGACCCTGCTCGCTAACCAGCCTCCAGCGAATTCTCGAGCAGCGATCTCAAGTCGGTCGGAAACTACACTCTTGGCCGCTTGATTGGAAAAGGCTCTTTCGGAAAAGTCTACCTGGCCACCCACAAGCTCACCAATGGCTCCAAGGTGCGCTGCTCTCGCTTTGCGCCGCCTACCCCTGTCGCCCTTACTCATGTCCATACAGGTTGTTCTCAAGTCGGCCAACAAGAACGACTCGAATCTCGCCCGCGAAATCCACCACCACCGACAGTTTGTCCATCCTCATATTGCCCGCCTCTACGAAGTCATAGTCACAGAGAACCTGGTATGGCTTGTTCTAGAATACTGCTCTGGTAAGCTGTGCCACGCGACAACGGTCGGATCTGCATGCTAATGTACTACAGGCGACGAGCTGTACAACTATCTCCTCGACCACGGCCCGCTCGCCATCGACAAGGTGCAAAAGATTTTTGCCCAGCTCGTCGGCGCCGTTAGTTACGTCCACCTGCAGTCCTGCGTGCATCGCGATCTCAAGCTCGAGAACATACTCTTTGATCGGCACGAGAATGTCAAGTTGGTAGATTTTGGATTCACGCGAGAATACGAGGGCAGGGTGAACCACCTTCAGACCTTTTGCGGAACGATATGCTACTCGGCCCCCGAAATGCTCAAGGGCGAAAAGTATGCTGGTGAAAAGGTCGACGTCTGGAGCTTGGGCATCATTCTCTACTCGCTGCTCTGTGGCGAGCTGCCATTCGACGACGACGACGACAATGTCACGCGGTCACGAATTCTGGGCCAGGAACCAAAGTATCCGGACCACTTGTCGCCCGACGCCGTGGCCTTGATCAAATCGCTCCTTTCAAAACGACCGATCTTGCGACCCAGCTTGCCAGAGATATTGGCTCACCCATTTCTAGCCGACCACGCCCCAGCTCAGCAAGCTATTCTCGAAATCATGCCACAGCCTCCATTCACCTCACCTTTAGAAAAGGACTGTCTACAACGCATGAGAAGTGCCGGCGTGGACATTGACGCGGTGATTGAGAGCGTCCTATCGCAGCGATGCGATGCGCTCACTGGATGGTGGATATTATTGTTGGAAAAAGAGGAGCGCAAAATGAAGCGGCGCGAAATCAAGCGTCGAGAAAAGGAGACTGAGCGGAGTCTGCGCCGTCTGTCGGCCGCATCCAGCCGGCTTGAGCGCTTAGCCCCGACTTTACAGGATGTTGACGAGGATTCTGGTCTTACGTCCCAGTTCATCCGAATCGGAGATCAGCATTCGCAACGACGCGGACGTAGCGACAGACGGAGCGCGGGATACTACGACATTACGATAACAGACCTCCCGGAGCTTACTGAGGTGGCTCGGGAGAATGGCTCAGCGAGCGGAGGCGAAGCTGCGCGACCAGCCGATAATCAGTCTATCCGGTCCGTGTCAACTTCTCTTTATCGACCTATACCGCCGCCCAAGGAAGGCGTGATCCGCAGTGCAAGGTCACGCGGATCAACATTGCATCTCATCACAACAGCTGACTCCCTCAACAGCAGAGCCCAGCCAAGCCCTGGGGAAATGAGCAACGGCAAGGCCAACGGCATCTCCAAGTGGAAGAAGAAGCCCAGCATCATGGCCCACTGGAAGCACTGGACGCACTGGTTCAAAGAGAATGCCAAGGTGCGGCGCAAGGGCCACGAACGCCACGCGAGTAGGAGCACGCCTGACCTTCACAACAAGGAACGAAAACACACGGAAAAGGATGTAAGCCCTCGTCCGCAGACGAGCAAGTATCCAAACTCGACGAGCGGTGTGGGCTCCCACGGCACGGCACCGCTGCCCAAGGGCGTGGTGGCCAACGGGCACTATGGCAAGGCAGCTTCGCCAGGTCGCCGGGTGCTGTCTAGGAGCAGCACCACGAGTAGCCTGACGCCCTCGCACCCACATCGACCGCGTGTTTCGAGCAGCAACTCACATTCGTATAAGCGACAATCTATCTCACCCGCGCCCATGACGCCTCGGTCGACAGTGCGTCGATCATCTGCTGGCCTGCGGGGCCGTAAGTCGACGTCTTCGTCGGTCTCGTCGGTACGCTCCCTGCACCACCACCACCACACACACTCCAAGGCTTCCTCGACTAGTTCGACCAGATCCGTGTCAGCATCCAAGACGCCGCTCGGCCGGACACACTCGCCGCACCACTCGGTCAAGGTGCTCCCTGCCACGCCAACTTTGCACGAATTCCCCTCTAATATTCGTCTCGTCCGCGGCTCGCCCGCGCCGGCTCCGCTGCAGCTGTACAATGAGGGCATGCCGGGCGGCAGCAGCAGCAGCAGCAGCAGCCGCGCGCCTGGGTCGCCGAACCCGTTTGCCGGGGGGGTGCAATTTGCGAAGCGCAAGAGAAACCTTTTTAAAGGCCCGAGCCTGAACTTGCCGACGATTTCGTCTTCATCGCGCACGTCGAGCGCGGGGTCGCACTCGCGCAGTGGTAGCGGCTCCGGCATGCGAAGATCAACCGACGTGGCTATTCCGGAGATTCAGGAAGAGGACGAGGATCGCGTTGTGGAAGAAGACGACGAGATTGAAGAGGTGGAGGCGTTTAATCCGATTGTGGGGGGACCGGGTGAGATTGTGGAGGAGCAGATTATCGAAGATGACGAGTTGCCGTCTGCGTTGGATCTTGACGATGCACATGCGGCTGTTGGGATCAAGTAATGATTTCTGTTGACGAATTCGCATTCGCATTTGCATTGCGCATTTCTTTTACTATTCTTCTTTCTACTTTTGATCTTTTTTTTTTATTTCTTTTTATTTTCCCTTTTCTTTTTCGTCGACCCTTTGACGTTTTATTTCTGCTGGACCCGACTATACCCACTTGTTTCGGACTTTTCGAGTTACGGGCTGATTTGCAGCTAGAGAATGCTGCAATATATACATGGAATGGCTTATGCGAAGCGTGCGCTGTAGACTTGGATTGAAGAATAAAGCAATGTATTAGCAGTTTTTATCATGTACAAGTATACGCTATTTGATTATTACGGAGCTGTTGCCAATATTTCATGTATATCATGATATCAGGTACTGATTTTCTTATCCAATGTCCTGTATTCATTAAATCCCCCTTGGGTGTTGCTCTCTTACAACTCATTGTTCTCGCAGCTCGTCACCTCGTACTCGACCGTGTCGTTGCCCGTCTTCCAGACCTTGGGCTTAAAGTCGAGGTAGACGAGCTCATTCTTCTCGGGCTTCCAATTCCCGTCCGTGTCGCGGTAGTAGACAATCTCGCCGGAGCCGGCGTCGCGCACCTCGACCGTGGTGTGGGAAAGGGTGCCGTCGGTGGTCCACGACAGGTGGTAGCAGCCGTCCGCTTTGACGGGGAAGGGCTTGGAGCATCGGACGTTGCCGTCCGAGTCGATGCATTTCTCGACGGCGTAGTCGAGGACCTTGCCCTTGGAGATGGAGTCGCCGGCTTACGAGGAGGGGTAGTGTCAGTAACGGGCATGTTTATGGGATTGAAAGGGATTGTGGATGGGGGGGGGAGGGGGGGGGATGTACCAAAGACGTTGGTTAGGGCGAGGCCGCTGGTGAGGAGTTGCTGGGAAGTAGGCAGATGCATGGTGATGTTGATTTGATAAACTTTGGTTGTTTGGATGAATGTTTTTTTTTTTTTTTTTTGGAGCAAGAGTGGCCGATATAAACGGGCAGCGAGAAGAGGTACCAGAGGCGGTTTATATCAAGTCTTGATTTAGCAGTTTAGGTAATGGGAAGTGGAAATAGGCCTCCGGGCCACGTAACAATGTGAAACCGGATTTCTTTTGCGGTGCAATCGAAGGGGGCGAATAGTTGAGAGGGCCCCAGAACTTTTTGCCTTGTTGAATGCGCGATCGATGACGATGACGGTCTTCTTGTTTCGGGAAAGCGTGGGCAAATGGTCCGGGGACTGGGTCCCAAGGTCCGCAGAAAAAGCAACTCTGAAAAACCCGGCCATAGAGCTTATAAACAAAACAGCTGGGAGCTACATATAAACTAGTGGACATGTTATCCACTTATTCTTAGCAAAGGCTTGGGTTTTGTTGGGGGGCTGTTCTTCTCATCAAGGTCTGCGATGTAACTGATGGTGACGCGGAACCTCGATCCTCATCCGTGCTGCCCTCGGTGCCTCGAAGAATTGTCCTTGAGGTATTATATCAAGGAAACCTCCCTATTTCTTTTTGAAGAAAAAGAGGGGGAAAAAAAACTTCTAATTTGCCTCGGTTTTCAAGTATCCCGTCGTGCCCGTCCAGGAATAGCGTTATGCGTCACCGTTAACTTTGGGGGCCACCGCTGGCCACCCATGGAACAAGCCCCGAGGATCCGACGACTCGAGCGCGGCATCTTCCTCATCCAAACTGATCCATCTAAAATTTATGCTGTACATGTTAAGTCTTGATGTTGCAGGGGGTATAACTAGACCAGAAAAGATTTATTTCGGCGGAAAGGGACAAAAAATCGCTGGTCAGCTACTAGTTAAGTCATAACAAACGCAATGAAAGACTTGGTATCAACGGATTTGCGAGGAGAGGAAATTCCAAAAGTAAAGAAAAAGAAAGAAAAAAAAAAGAAGAGAAGAAAGAAAAGGGTTCGTCGTACAGGCGGGACAAGTGTCAGAATTCAAAAGCGCCGGCTATCCATCCCCGCGGAATAAACTTGTCCATCTAGCTCAAACAAGTCACACCAAGCTGGGACATTGGACGCACAAGCGCCAGTAAAAAGAATGAAACTGCCGTCCATTTTGTGTCAAAATTGGCTTTTACCATGGGCAATGAACTTGCATCTTTTCAACTTTGTAGTTATACACTCGTCGGGGGAAAAAAATGACAAGATGTGCTGATGATGGTGTTTCTGACAAAAGCAGCATGTACACGAGCCCAAAAGCAGCATGTACACAAGTTATCAAGACGTGAGCTGCTTCCCTCAATATTGCTTGTAAAAAGTACCAGTTGAATAGAATAGATAGACTGAATGAAGAATAAGGAAAATTCAAACGTTGCCGACAAAACTCCATGACATTTACGACAAGCCTGTGTAAATTAATGCCAATTTGCCCCCAACAGCCAACATCTGACGTCCACAACACCATACCAGCTGGTGTAAGCACACATGCACGAGCGTGTACAGCCCCCCATCACGCTTATTCTCCATCATCGGCCAAGGAACGTCACGGCTTCTCCTGCTTCTCCTCCATGGTATCGTTCGACTTGGTATGCGTGTGTATATATAATCGTACGAGGCAACGCAGAGGCTCAAACACACACACACACAAGACGGTGCCAAAGGTCAGGCCCGCCCGCCCAACGGGGGACTTTCCTACCACCACGGATACGAGCTGTAGCCTGACCAGCGAGTGGTATGGCAGTCGCGCGTCGTTCCGTCCCTCCAGCGAGTAGTGCAGTGCGATTTGGACGCGAGGCTCATCGAGGCCGCCGGGGCGTAGACCGTGGTCGGGGCGGGGTAGACGGGGAATACGAGCGCCATGGGCGGAGGAGGAGGCGGCGGCGGCGGCGCAAGAGGGACGATATAGCACCACATGTTTTGAGAAGCGAGGTTTGTATTCTCTTTTCTTTTGGCGGAAAGGGGAAAAAAAAGAGTCGTTGCAGGTCTGTTTTGCCTCGGGGGTGTAATGCGTGTGTCGTATGTATGGACAGCACGGTTTGAGATGGGAGCGAAACCATAATCTTGATCGGGGCACAGCTGTTTTAAAAGAGGGAAAAAAAAAATAAAAAAAATCGTCGACTCGGGAAAGGCGCTCGAAATAATTCGCCGTCGCACATGTGCTGCGTTTAGCAAGAGAAAGAGAAAGAGGGGAATGCAAGCGCCCAGTACCGAAGAGATGCGTACCGTCATCGTCGCACACGTCTCAGTAATCGCCGCGGCACAAGCAGTGCCGAAAGGGAACCTCGGGGACCTCCCACCATTTGTCGTTTCTCATTACTGCTATATTAGTATACAAAGTGTTTCTTCGTCTTTCCGTTTTGCACTGCGTCATAACACCCGTGGTTCCCGTGTCTATTTTCTCTCTCTCTCTCTCTCTCTCTCCCGCTTACACACACATACACACACACGGGTGCTTTTGTCATTCACCGGGCGTTGCGTTCTTGCTGCTTCCGCAGTCTCTCCACGACGCCCACGCGCTCCTCGCGCAGCGTGACCCAAAGCCAGAACCACGCGACCATTTCGATGAAGACAAAGGTGAAGATGACACGGTTCTTGAGACCGTCAGTCGCAGAGCCGCCCCCGCCGCCAAAGAAGCCCGGTTTACGGCTGGTGCCGTTTGTGTACACGCCCAAGGGGCCGGTCGGTCCAAAGGTGTAGCTGTAAAAGACGAGGCTCATGGAGAAGATGAATCGAACGGGTGCTGTAGTTTCGATGTGTTAGTTTTTTTTTTTTTTTTTTTTTTTTGTTTCTGTTGGCGGCGACCGAGCCAACAAAGCGAGGACTACCCCAAGAAGAATAAACGCGAGCTAAGCGAGGAAAAATTAAAAGCAAGAATTTACCTTGAGTGCCCCAGTAGTAGAGCGCACCCAGCTCCTCGGGCATGGAGAGGGAGACGAGGTCGCTCAGACCCAGCAAGGCAAGGACGACGCCGAGAAAGGCGAGGGCAGGGGAGGGCGAGTCGAGGCCGCGGGCCGGTGGCTGTAATACTATTCAGCAATGCGCGCGGTAACAAGGGGGGCGTAAGGGGTGTTGTATCTGGTGATACTGTGCGTAGGGAGGGAGAGGGGCGCGTACCAGTCCCATGCTGCGGCCGAGAATGTAGACGAGGATCTGGTCGTCGACGGTGTGCGGGTTGAAGAGCATAAAGTAGGCCATGGTGAGGTGGAAGAGGGAGACGGAGGTGATGATGGTTTTGCCTGTAATGAGCGCCATGATGCGTGTCGGTTGTTGGCTGTCGGCGGCGTTTTGTGTCGCGTGTTGTGTGGTAGCAGGAGCTGGAGCTCTAGATAGCTATTATCGCAGGTGGTGCAGACCTGTCTGTCGTTGGGGCCGCAGAGTCGTCCAGCGCGTAAAAAAAAAAAAAAGTCAGACGGCGATACATCCGCCGTCACTTTATTTTTGTTGCGGTGCGGGAAGAAGAAAAGAATGCCCGTAGTGGTGGTGGTGGTGGTTGGGTGTGAGGTAGTTAGTGGTGTGTGGCTTTGCGACCGTCGGCCGGCCCCTTGCAAATCGGCACAGCAAAGCGGGGTGTGGGCGGGAGGCTGTAATGGGTGTGCCTAGGGGGGTGGCTGTGATGACGAGAAAGAAAAGTTATTACGAAAGAAGGGAAAAAGTATGGTCACAAGAATATAGAATATATGAAAAAAACACAAGGCGCGAGGAGGGTTGCAGTAGGGAATCTGTCCAAGTGTGGTACAAGGGAAAGGGTAGGTACCCGTCGCGTACTTACAAAGAAGCTTTTTAGTCGCGGCGCGCTCAAACTCAATTATTAGCAACCACTTTAAATTTGTTAGGTACTCCGTCCTTGGGCATGAACTGATTATTAAAGTGTGGCGCCGCCGCTTGCTGGCTTGTGGCGTTCGACGTGGCAGCTTCATGTGGGAGCGGCTGACTGCGTTGCTTGATTGCTTATTCGGGTAGGTGAGACGTTTAAAGTCATCTGCTGGGCTTGGAAATCGTCTTATGAATATAGAGGACAGACTAGTAATGAATGCTGCATCGCAAGCATGACGTGTGTATGTAATGTCGTGGTGGCGCCTTTACACGTCAACCAGGCAGTGTAATCAATAGCCAAGCCTCCACACCGAGTCAGACTCTTTGTCTAGAAGCATTATTGCTGTCAAGAATATTTAGAAACTTGAATTTGCGACAAATTACCCTCCAGGATATATACATCTTAAGAAAAAAGCAGTCGTAAATGTCACAGCCTTGTGATACCCAACCCAGAACCATCCAGTCATTAGAAAATTCCCGAAAACGCCACCGACAAGATCGTCTCGTAATAATGAATAGCCCGCGCCGTCCCCGTTGTTCAGGAATATGGCGTAAATCAAGTCCGACTCCCACACTTAATATAAAAACTGTCGCAGCTGCGGAAAATACTCTGACCACGGAGGCCCCATGTTCCAGTTCCGCACATCCGACGCCATCATCTCAAATTCCGGGTTCAGTTCGACGCACCCGCGCTCCGTCTTGGTTAGCAGGCTCTGGCCCGGCGGCAGCACCAGGCGCAGCGACCGCAGGTATAGGTCCACCGAGTGCCGCGCGTCCTTGTTCTGGTTGAGGCACAAATAGTTGCGCAAGGCGGGGAACGGGATGAAGTCGAGGCTCTTGGGGTGCGATATCGTGATTTGCGCCGGCGTCGGACGCATGATAGCAGGTACGTCGGCCATGGAACCGGCCGAAGGGTAGTAGCGCCACTGCAGGCAGGTTAGTAATGGCTGCCCACCACATGTACATTTGATGGGGATGCTTGCCCGTAAAAGTCTATATGCCAAGAGAAACACACCGCACAGCGAGTCAATGTGCGTAATGTCGTACTGCCGCAGTATAGATGACACAATAGCCGCGAGCGGATTCGACATGTCGGTGTGATGCAGCAGCATTTCCGGCAGGGTAGGATTGCGCGGCGCCGTCATGACGCGTTGGTTGTCGTGGCTAGAGACGCTGCTAAATTCGACAGCCATGACGACGGCAATGCGCTCGGTGCACTGCACGTCGGCGCTGTGCGGCTTGCCGCAGCGGCACTCAATCATGAGCCCCTGGTCGCGAACCTCGGCCAGCAGCGCCTCCATATCCATTTGCGCCTCGAGGGGCCGCTGCGGGAAGGTGTGTTGGGCGTAGAGGCGATCGGTGATGCTGTGGTCGTCCGCCGAGGTGTACAAGGCGGCGGCGGCGGCGTCGACAGGGGCCGGGCCTAAGCTTGGGAGTGAATTCCATGATTCCGGCTTGGTAAGACTCAGAAATGGGTGCAGGTGGTCCTGAGAGGAGGTTGATGGGCCGCTGTGGGAGGAGGCTGGCGACAGGCGGTGCTGAGGCGGTGCTTGGACAAGATTCAGCTGGCGAAGCTGTAGAACGAGGTCGCCAATGTTGTGGCGGAGAAAGGATACGTCGCGCTCAATGGCTTCAAGGCGTGTCTTGTTTTCGGCGCGGTTCTCGCGGTGCTTGATCTTGTCGATGCTGCGCTTCTTGTCCAGCTGCTCCTCGGTCAGTGTGCGCTTGACTCTGGACGGTTTTGTGTCCATGCTGGCGACGGGGGGCGAAGACATGTCAGAAAAGGAAATGGCTAAAACCCATGTCAAGTAGAATATTTGAAAAAAAAAAAAAAAAAAAAAG
>JAAHCF010000389.1:0-35623 GCA_038367545.1 Beauveria asiatica | reverse complement strand
ATTAAGAAAATTATAAAGTATAAGAAAAAAAAAAAAAGAAGATTATTTTAAATTAAATAGACTAAGTATAATAATAATAAGAATTTATAAATAAAATATAATAACTTTAATAACCTAATAATATTAAAGGAGTATAAAGCTTAATTATAAAACTAAAAAGGGCTTAATAAGTTTATATAAAAAAAGAAAAAGTATAAAGAAAATATAAAGTAAATATAAGATAAGAGTAAGAGAGTTATAAAAAAGATATAAAAGAAAATTATTTTTATTATATTAAAAACCTTAAGAAGATATTATAAAAATACTTTAAGCTTATAATAAGCTTATAGTACTAAAACTCTTAAATTTTTATCTTAAAAAAAATAAAAGAAAAAGATATAAAGGTATTATAAAAAGGTAGTAAAGCTATACCTACTTACTCCTCTAAGAACTTAAGAAGATTAGGGACCTCCTCTAAATTAGTAATACTAGTAATAACCTAATAGTAAATTAGTAAGGAGTTATTAGTAAATTTAATAAGAAAACTTATAGCCTAGGTATAAAGAAAGATAATATAAAGATATACTATTTTTATAAAAAAAATCTATATAATTATTATATTTTTATAATAAAAGGCTTACTTAGCCTTAATAATAGTTTTATATTTAATATTATATAAGGTTATAATAAGCTTATTATAATCCCTTAAAATTTTCTTAGCCTTAATAAAAAGGCCTATATCTTAAATATAAGTTAGTAATAAAGGAAATATAAATAAGCTATAAAAAACCTATAATTATATTATTAGTATATATATAAAAGAATATATAAAAAACTTATTATTTATTTATAATAAAGGTAAAGTAATCTTATTAACTTATTTAGTACTAATAATACTTAAATAACTAGTTTAACTTATAATTAGCTTATAGCTCTATTATAAGATATTTATACTTATTATAAGTAATAAAGTATTAATAAGTATTAAAGCTATTAACTAAGTTATTAAGGTAATAATAGTATAATATAAGGTTATTTTATAATAAGTTAGTAATAAACTTATAAAGAGTTTAAAAGTAACTTATAACTTATTAGAAATTATAAGATTTTTTTTATTATTTAAGTAAATAATAAGCTTATTATATATAAATTAGTAATAAACTTATAAGTTAAATAGTATAAAGTATTTATAAAGAATTATAAAATTTTTTATTAATTTATAAAGTTTACTTAGACTTATAAAATATTAATAAACTTATAATAACTTTATAAAATACTTATATTATAGTTTTTATTAAAAAAAAAGAAAAAAAAAAGGTTTATTTAAAACTATATATAAATTAATAATAAATTAATAGTAAAGATATAAAAAAAAAAGGTTTATTTAAAACTATATATAAATTAATAATAAATTAATAGTAAAGATATAAAAAAAAAACTTATATTAATAATATAATAATAATAGTTATTAAATCTAAAAGAAAAATAAATAATTAATAATAAACTTATTATATAAATAATAAAATATAAAAAAAATAAGAAGTATTATTAAAAAAAAAAGGGAAAAGAGGTTAAGAGGTAAAGAGATAAAGATAATAGTAATAAAGATAAAAGGATAAAGTAAATAACTTAAAGGCTTAGAAAGAAATATATAATTTAAGGTTATTAAAGAAGAAAAAGGGAAAAAGAGGCTAAGAATTAATTAATATTTATTATTAAAATAAGGCCTTTATACTAATAAAGTAATAAAAAAGTAATAAGAAAATAAAAATTTAACTAAACTATAATAATAAAAGAAAATATTATAAATAAACTATAAAAGAGTAAGCCTTATATTATAAGGAAATAATATATATTTATATATTAAATTAAGATTATAAAGGTATTTATAAATTATAAAAGTAAGTAATAAGGAAGAAAATAAATATAAATAATAAGAATAAGAGTAGTATAGTAATAAATAAGTTATAAAGTAATTATAATAGTAAAATAAGGAAGTAAGGTATATTATATAAGAAAAGCTTATAAGGTTAAGTATAAAGAAGAAGTAAAGAGGTAATAAATTATTTAATAAAAAAGGTAAAATAAGTAAAGCTAGAGTTAGAAAAGGAAATACTATTAAAACCCTATAAAGAAGTTATATATATAAAGGTATTAACTAAAAAAAAGGTAAGGTAAATATATACTAAGAATAGTATATTAAGGGAGGGGCTAGCTTATTAGGACCTTAGCTAAGAGGTAAATCTATTAACTAAAAAGTAAATTTATATAGATTATATAAAGAAGAAGAAGGTATAAATATATTATATAAGTAGGGAAGTATATATATAATAATAAGCTACTAATAAACTAGTAAGGAGGAGGTAGTAATAATTCTATTATCTATATAAACTACTAGGATTATCTTATAACTAATATCCCTTATATACTAGTACCTTATAATATATATCCTTTAAGAAGTTATTTATTACCTCCTTATTTATCTAACTCTTAGAATTTATTATTAATAAAGATAAAATTATTTAAATAGATAATTATATTTAAGTATTTATAAAGCTTATAATCTTATTAAACCTTATTAAATTAGAAATATTTATTAGTATAGCTAGATTTATTAAGAATAGAATTTTATAATATATACTATTACTAAAGCCCCTTTAAGCTTATAAGACTAGCCTTTTTAAGGATATAAAAAACTTAAGTAATATTATAACTAGTCTTTTTAAGCTAGTCTAAAAAAATAAGATATAATATATATAATTTAAGATAAGTAATATTAAAAAGGCTACTTTCTTTAACTTATAATAATACCTCTTTAAGTAATTCTAACTATACTATTATAATCTAGTAAAGTATTTATTCTTTAAATTAAATACTTATAAAAATAAATTTAGCCTATATACTTTCTAGTTTAATAAAGAATAAGATAAAGAAGATATTTTTAATAAAAATATATTTATAAAAAGGCTAAAACCCTTAATATTTCTAGAGTATTGCTAGGGATATAGTTCTATTTTACTAGGGATATAGGAGTATGTGATTACTTACTTAAGATTTTAAGGAGGTACCTTATTTTCTATAGTAATTACACGTAAATATAAGTATCTTTAAAAATAGTACTGTATTTGTTTTTTTCTACCCATCTGCTATAACCCCTCCGCCACCGCCATCACCATCGCCGCCATCGCCATCGCCGTCGCCGCCGCCGCCATCGCCATCGCCGCTATCGCCATCGCCGCGCCGCTGCCGCCGCCATCACCATCGCCGCCGCCATCGCCAGCGCTGTGCTGTTGGCCTGGAAGAGCCAGCTTATACACATATCAGCGAAAATGCGTTTTTTAAGCGAATTGACGAGCGTTAAGAGCCTCTATAAGAGGCGGCGGCGGCGGCGGCGGCGGCGACGGCGATGGCGATGGCGATGGTGATGGCGATAGTGATGGCGGCGGCGGCGGCGGAGGAATTTAAGGCTTTGTTGTGATGTTGTTTAGGGGGAAAGAAGGTAAGAATAACGATCGCAGTTAAGGTGGATAAGAATGCTAAAAATCTAGCTGTTTAGGTAATCCTTTTTTAGTACATTATATTTTGCGTGCATACACGCAAAAATAGAGGTACCACACTAGTCTAGTGGTAGGGCGTCACGTGCTCCTGTGTCCCTAGTAAAATGGAACTATGTCCCTAGTAATACTCTATTTCTATTATACCTAATATTAAAGGTAAAGTAAAGATATAGTTTAATAAAAGTTAAGATTATAGTTATTAAATAAGTAATTAAAAAGCTTTAGTATATAATTTAATTTAACTAGTATTTTATAAATATAATTATAAATTATATTATAATAAAAGAAATTATAATATATATATTACTTATAATAATAGATTTAAATAAGATAAACCTAAAACTAGTATCTATTATTAACTATTTATCTTAATTTAAACTTTATATTTTTTATATTTTTAATATTTTAAATATTATACTAAATACTTTATCTTAATTATTATAATATTAACTATTTTATTATATAATAAATTATAATATATATAATAAACTTAATATCTTAGTATATATATTTTATATATAAGTTATTAAAACTATTTTATATTTAAAATTTTAAAAAGTAATATTATACTTATAATTATTACTTAAAAAAACCCTAAAATCTTATTAATTTTATATTATATTTAGAAATTAATTACTTATATATAGTTACTAATAACTAATAATAGTTATTAGTAATTAAGATAAAGCTAAGTATTAATAAAAGAGTAATTACTTAAATTTAATAAAGGTATTAATATTTTTACTTTTATTATTATTAGAATTAGTATACTTATTAATAAAATTACTATTATATTTTAGTATAATAAAGATAATAATAATAATAATAATAATAATATTAGTACTAAGAGCTTAAAAGTTAAATAACTTAAGACTAAAAAATACCTTAATAAGTATAATATTAATATAAATAATAATTATAATTAAAATTATTTTATTATAAGGTATTTTTTTTAAGTATAATAGAATTAACTAAATTATAATTAATATTATTATTATTATTATTAAATTATACTAATTAGACTTATATATTTATCTAGTCCTACTACTATTTATAGGTAAAGGAAAAACTAAAGTCCTTAGAGGAAAACCTTTACTTCTATAAGTGCCTTTAGTCCTATATTAGCTTCTAGTAGGGGTCTATAAGGCCCCTCTTCTTAATCAAGTTTCCTAGGGGGGCGGCTATTTAGCCTATAGGTTATAAGTTTTCTTAGGCTTAACTTAGGATTACGTCTACGTATTAGCACTTATAACTTTAGCTATTATTATTATCTTAGGGGCGTAGGGGGGGCTAATTTCTATCTCTCTAGCTAATCTAGCTAATCTAGCTAGTTAATACCTAGGGGGGAAAAAGTATTCTCTTAGGGTTAAGTTACCTCCTAGTTAAGGCCTCTTTATCTTTAGGCTAGGCTAGTTAGTGCTTTTTTTCCTTATATACTTATTATTATTATATTTATATTTATTATTATTTTATAAATAGTATATAAGTATACTTAGTATCTTATAAGCTAGGATTATATTAAGGTCCTACTAGCTACTATTCTATCCTAGTTTACTAATAGTATAATTAACTTAATAGCTACTTATTAGATTTTTCTTAGCTAATTTATTATTATTAGTAGCTAACTAGTAAGGATAAAGGAGGCTTAAATCCTTAATTCTTAGCTTCTTTTTCTTCTTTTAATAACTATAATTATTATATATTTTCTTTCCCTTTTACCTTCTTTTATCCTTTATTACCTCTATACACTATCTAATTAAGCTTATAGTATTCTTTATTTATAGATTTAAGTTAACTATATATAAAAAGCTCTATACTACTATTATTACTAATAAATAAGTACTTCTTTTCCCCCTAGTCTAATATAAATTAGCCTTAATCCTAGCCTAACCTAGTTAATTTCTATTAACTATTCTATTCCCCCTACTACTACTATAGTAAGTAATTATTTACTTATTAATCTTATTATAGTTATTAATTAGGCTAGCCTTACTATTATTCTACCTCTAAGATTTCTAAGAATAGAGAGCTCTTACCTTAGGAGAACCTTAAGCCTAAGTAAGGTAACCCTTAAGATACCCCTTATAGCTACTACCTTAGTTAGATAAAAATATCTAGTAAGTTAACTTATTTTTAGCCTATATATATATATTATCCTCTAGTTAATCCTAAGTCTATTTTACTAATAAGTATAATTAGTACTAGTTTATATACTAAATATATATAAATAAAATAATATTACCTTTATATAAGTTCCCCTTACTCTTTAGTTAACCTTAATCTTAATAATAGTAGGTACTAGCTTAGGTTAAGCCTATTATAATTACTATTTAGGTCTAGTTATAAAAGTACTTTAGCCTTATTATAGAAGAAGCTTTAGCTAATCCTAGCTTTTAGCCTTTAATACTAGTAATAACTTAGGCTTATTATAATATAAGTAGTCTTACTACTAAGGAGGCTTAAGATTAGGCTTATACTATTAGAGGGGCTATCTTTACTATTATTATCTTTACTACTACTAGTATTACTTTTACTACTCCTAGTACTACCCTAGCTCCCGCCCCCTCTACCCCTACTACTCCCGCTAACCCCTCTACCTCTAGTTAGCCCCTAGCCTTAGTTAACTAGGCTTTATTCTCTAAGATACTCTTAAAGTTATATACTATCTCCTACTACCTAGGATTACTTATTAATATTACCTCTACCCTAGTGCTACCCCCTACTGCCTTTACTAGTAGCTTAATACCGCTGCCCCTATATCCTCCCCCCTACGGCCCCCCCTCTAGTATAATACTACTACTGCCTTACCCTCTTCCTCGCCCCCTTACTATTAGCGCCCCCGCTATAGGCCTTAGTAGCTCTTAGGGTACTATTATTAGCTTAGAGCTAGATAAGACTAGGGGTCTTATAACCCCTAATTAAGCTAGTTATAGTTACTAAAGGCTTAACTTAATCTCTTTTTTTATTTTAATAGTAAGGTTAATATTTAGCCTAATTAGCCCCTTTTTAGCCTTAATAAGGCTCTTACTTTAGTTTAGTTTATTAATAAAATCTATATTTTCTTTATCTAATTCTCCCTTAGCTTAGCCCTTATTTAACCCTAATTATAACCTTATTCTTATATATATTAGTCTCCCTTTTTTATATACTTACTTTATAATCTTTCTTCCTTTTACTAAGTTATTAAGGGTATAAAATATATTTTATTATTTTTATATTAATACTACCTTAGTAATATTATCCCTTCTTATAGCCTAATAATAAAGAAGTATATAATAAATATCTTCTAGTCTATCTTTATATTAATATATACCTAAATTATAGCCTAGTACTTAGTATTTATAAAAGAAAGTATTAAGTTTTATCTTCTTTATTTATAATTATATTAAAATAAAGTTAATATAATATAATAAATAAAGGATTAGGACTACCCTAGCCTTATATCTTATCTATAGTAGCTTATATATTAGGAAGAGTATAAGATATCTTACCCTCCTCTAGTTCTTTATCTCTTCTTACTCTTACTTTATTTACTATATCTAGTTTACCTACCCCTTAAGGGTATACTAGTCCCCTTCTAAAGACCCCTTACTTATCTTTAGTAGACCTCTATAAAGCTCTTATATAAGGGGTTTAATTTATCTATTATAGACTCTTTATAATAATATAAAGGAGGTTACTTAAGTAGTTATATACTAGAACTAGGTTATTACCTTATCTACCTCTTAATAGTTTAAAGTCTTACTCTTCTTAGTTATTAAGTAAATATCTAATAATAGAATCTAGAGTTTAGTTTTAATATAATAAGTAGGGGTTACTTTAAAGGCTCCCTTAATAACTTATAAGTATTTTACTTATAGTTTATATAAGGGTCTTACTAGGCCCTTTATAAGGCTATTACCTAGGTAGTATTATATTATAGCTTTAAAGGATATTATTAGTTAGATACCTTAGAGGTAGATATCTCTTATTTCCTTAACTTAAAGACCCTATAACTTCTTAATAGTTATACATAAGGCCTAAAGTACTAACTTTACCTTATTTAATACTACCTTAACCTACTAACCCTATCTTAACCTTATAAAAATAACTACTCCTAATAAGTAGGTACTTATAGAAGATTTAATTATCTTATCCTTAAGTATAAGGGGTCCTAGGTCTAGTATATATTTATATTAGAAGTATATTAACTTAAATTTTAGTATTAAGAAGCTAAGGTAATAAGTTTAAGACTATTCTTAATAAATAAACTAGGCTAACTTAAGCCTAGCTTTTATTTTATTATAGTTCCTCTTTATATAAAGAAGGTTAGTATTATCTATAAACCTAATAATATATAAACCTAGGGCTATTTTAAGGGCCTTATAAAGTAAACTTATAAATAGGATAAAGAGGATTAGAGATAGTAGTAAGCCCTAAGGTATACCCCTCCTTAGGGGGTACTCCTTAGTTAGGCCTTTATTAAGTTAAAGTTAGGTTATCTTATTACTAAGAAAGGACTATATTAGGTTAAGAATCTATTCTAAGTACCCTAGGCACTATAGTTCTTAGATAATTAGTCTATAATCTATATTATTAAAGACACTAGTAATATCTAGCTATAAGAGTAAGGTAGCTCCCCCTTAGGCCTATACTATAAGGACTAATTTAACTACTATTAAGATTACTATCTCTATTAACCTCTTTCTCTTATTACCTATTTATCCCTTTAGTAGGAGCTAATAGGTTTTTACTATAACTATAATTTAGGTAGCTAAAATCTTCTTAAATAGCTTCCTTATTATATTTAGGAGGGTTATTAGGCACTAGCCTCTTATTATTTAAAGCTTATCTAGGGATTTTCCTAGTTTCTATAGTATTACTATACTCTTAATATAGTACTAGGCTAGGAAATAGCTAGTTATTAGGGAGGTATTAAATAGCTTTACTAGTACTTAGTAAATAAGGGGGCCTAGGGCTTTTAAGAGTCTATAGGGGATCTTATCTAGGCCTAAGGCGTTTTAGGCTATATAACTATATAGGGTATCCTTTACCTCTTCTTCTATAATTTATATAAGAATCTTAAATATATCTTATAATAAGCTAGTCCCTAGTTAGTCCCTTAGTAAGCCTAGGTCTATATCTAGGTTATCCTTTACTAGGGGAGAGAAGAACTTCTTTACTAGGACTTTTACCTTTTCCTCTTTTATTTATACTAGTAACCCTTAATCTAATTAGGCTAGTACTAGGATTAAGTCTATTATATATTTTACTATATATCTCTTAGCCTATTAATACTACTTCTATAATACTAGGGTATCCCTAAGTAAGCTTAGGTAGGTTTTTTAGGTAGCCCTCTACGCCTTAGCTAAGGCTTAGGCCTATATCTTCCTTATAGTGCCTACTATTTCCTAATTAACTTAGTTTTTAAATCTTTAGGCCCTTTACTAGGCCTATTTTATCTTTATTACTACTTAGCTTACTAACTATATCTACTAATCTAGCTTTTAGTCCTAAGTAAGTCCTATCTTAAGAATAGCCTTCTTAATAATATTAGTTAAGGCTAAGGTAAGCTATTTATATACTATTTCTATTTATAAAGGGTTTATTATTAGGAGCTTAGATATAGCTAGGAGTTATACTACTACTTTTACTAATATAATACTTATATTAACCTTACCCTATTTCTTTATCTTTAGGGGGGTATTTACCTTAAGTACTTAGAGTTCTAGTAGCTATAGAGAATAGTCTAAGCTATATAGGTCCTAGTATAGGGTTATATACTAGGGTTTTAGTACTAGGGAGGCCTAAAGGAGGTTAAGGGTACTAGTATAGTAATTATATTTATATTATATTATTATTCCTAGGGGGGTAATTAGAGTAGTCTTAGCTTAAGTTAAAGCCTTAATTATATTATTTATATATAAGGATTTTCTTCTATATAAGTCCTAAGAAGGATAGTAAATATTAAAGTCTTCTATTATTACTTTTAGGACTCTTAAGGCTAATAATACTTTATCTAAGAGCTAGTAGGGGTCTACCCTAGGCTCTAAGTAGAGGTTTATAAGGAGGAGTAGGCTCTTAAAGAATTAGATATAATATATATTACTTTTTATTATTCCTTTTTAAGTAGATTTATTAATTCTCTTATATATATAGGTAGCTATCTACCCGCCCCCCTAAAGGCGCTAGTATAGTACTAACGCTAGGGTAGGTAGGGGCCTACTTAATAATACTTCTTAGATTACTATAATATCTAGGCTATCCTCTTAATAGAGGACTAGCTATATATTATTATTATCTTTATATATATTCTAGGAAAGGATCTTTATTTATTTATCTAAGCTATACTAGGTTAATTATAATAGTGTCTTAGTCTAGGTCTAGGGCTATAGGTACTATTAGTAGTAGTAGGGGTAAAACCTTACCTTTAGTTAGTAGGGTAGGGGCTATAAGAGGGGCGCCTAGGGCCTAAGGCTCCTCTAGCTATAGGGTTAGTATTTCTTATTAGATAATTCTAGTTAATAATACTAATATTAGCCTTATAGATCTTATTTAGGGGTTAGTAAAATTAAAATTTAATATATTTAACTAAACTAAAAAAGGTCTTTAGCTTATTAATATAGTAGAGGAGGGGCCTACTAGGCGCCCCCTTAGGCGCTATATACTCCTAGCTCTCTTTAAAGGTAAAGATACTCTTAGGGACCTTAGTACCTTCTCCTCTCTTAGGTAGTAAGACTTAAAATAAGTTAATTAGAAGTAGTAAGCCTCTTAGGCTTAGCCTTAGTATTACTTTATAATAGGGTAGTTATAAGACTATACTAGATAATTCTCTTAGTAGTTTAAATACCTTTCTTTTTTATTATCTAACTCTACTAGGTATAGCTCTATTCTTATATAAGACTAGTATATATACTAGTTATAGTACTCTTTATTCTAATAGAATTTACCTATATAGCTATACTAGTAGTATCTAAAGTACTATAAAGGCTATATTATTTCTAAGAAGGGTTTATATTAAAAGACCTAGGAGTTAAAGAAGACCCCTTACTTATATAAATAGTTTACTATTTCTATATTATAGGTTCTAATAATAAGTAAAGCCTTTAATCTAGTATTAGTCTAAGGGTAATACGCTTTTACTATAATAATATTTACTTTATTAAATACTAAGAATATAGTTATTAGGTTAGTTATATCTTATAATATCTTATTAAGTAGAACTACTTTTATAACTATAGTATATACCTATTAAGAGAGAGTTACCTTTAGCCTAAAAGTAACCTTTACTTATAGCTTATCTCTAGTATATTCTTTTACTTCTTAGTAGAAGGTTAGTACTATATCCCTAGAGGGGAGGTAGCGCGCTACTATAGCGGCGTTAGCCTAGATTACTTAGTTAACTATTATAATAATCTCTTAAGGGGAATAGCTCTTAATCTCTATAATATATCTCTTAGTATTAATAATAAGTTCTTTCTTATACCTAGCTAAGACTAGCTTTATCCTAGGGCTAACTTAGCTATATAATACTATTACCTTAGTATAGGACTATAGCTAGATTAGCTATAGGGGCTAGATAGTCTAACTCTTTTTAAGTATTTATATAACTATTTCCTTTATAATAGCTTATACTATTTTTTAGTTAATTAGGGTACTAACTCTTATTAGGGCCTTCTTAGCCTTATTATAGGCTTATATCTATTTATATTTTAACTATAACTCCTTTACCTAGTCTTTATATTTATTTTTAATTAAGAAGAGGAGCTTATTAATTATTTCTCTTTTAGATTTTAGTCTTAGTTAGGTTATAGCTATATTAGGCTTATTATAGTGTGGTTTAATTATAAGGACACGTCTAGGTATATCCCTAGTAGTGAATTATCTACTATAACTACCCCTAGTGAGGCGGCCTTATACTATTATTATCTAGGGGTAGACTTATATATTCTTTAACCTCTAATAGGCTATTTTCTAATTTTATCACTAGATTAGGCTTAATGCGGTTATATACTATTTTCTACTTATAAAGGTAATTATATTATAATTAATATTAGTTAAATAAATATTAAAAACTATTTAAATACTTATAACTAAGAAATATAAAGTTTAAGATAAATTTAATAAATCTTATAATTTCTAATAACCTTAAAATAAATAAAAATAATATTAAAGTTAAAATTACTTAGTATAAAAAAGTAATTATTAATAAAGATAAAAGGGTTAATAGAAATAATAGTAAAGAGAATTTTAGTAATAAAGAAAAAAGTAAGATTATTATTATATACTTTAATAATAAATATTATTTTATTAATAATAATATAATATATTAAATAAAATAGTTATTTATAAAAATAAAGATTTTAATATTAAGATTTATAAGCTTATTTTATAATATAATAATAAAGATTATTAATATACTTTTAATAATTAGCTAAGTAAATCTAATATAAATTATAAGTAATAACCTAGCTATCTAATAATAATTAGTATAGAGAAGTATACTAGTAAATATAGTAAACTAGGAGATAAAATTAAAGAAGTTTAGTAATAATATATTAAAGTTATAAAAGTCTATTAATATAATTAATAATTAAGTTAATAAAATTAATAAATAAATAAATAAATTTAGTATAATTATTAAAGAAATATATAATATTTTAGAGGTAAAAGATAATAAAATTAAGGCCTTATAAACTATAATTTATAACATAACTAAAAAAATTAAAACCCTTAATAGAATTATAAAAACTATTAAAAGTAAAGTTAAGAATATTAGTAAAAAGGTTAATAATTTTATTAATTCTTAGGCTAGTAAAAATAAATACTTAATTAGTAATAATATAAATAATAATACTTCCTTAAAGATTATAAAGAAGATAAGATTTAATATTTAAAATAATAATAATAATACTAAATCCTTTAATAAGGGTAAAAAGAGTATTAACTTTATTAAAAAGGATAAAATAGTAATAATAAGCTTAAAAAATAAGATATTTAAAAAAAAATATATAAAAAGGCTTTTTTAGCTAAGATAAGGTAAGTATTATAATAATAACTAAAAAGACCTTTAAAAATATTAAAAATATAAAAAAACTATTATTTTTAGTTAAGCCTTAATTAAATAAATAAATCCCTTTATTAAATATAAAATATAAAAAGGTTAAATCTAATATCTTAAAGACTAGAATAAACCTTAGAACTTATAGTTTTATAATAAATTCTTATATTAATAATTTACTTTTAACTTAACCTCTTTTATAATTATAACTCCCTTAAAGTTAAAAGGTTATATAGAATTTACTATTATTATTTTTAATTTAAGTAACTTATTTATAAGATATTTCCTTTTATTTTAATACCTAATAAGCTATTTTTAATAAGATTATTTTTATTTTCTTTATTTTATTTATTAATTTAAAGATTAATTTAATATTATAAATTAGAATATTAATATTAGACTTTATAATAATAAAAATATTACTTTTTTTTTAATTTAAAAATACTTATTATATTATTATTATTATTATTATTATTATTATTAATTTACCCCTATTATTTTATAAGATATTAAATACCTTTATAATTTTAATAATATAAAAAAAACTATTACTATTAAAGTACCTTATTATACTTATATTATACTTAACTTAAATAAAAACTTATACTTTATACTTATTTATATTAATATTTTTACTTTTAATAAGTATTAATAATTATTATATAATAATTTTCTAATAATAAATCTCTAAGTTATACCTTAATATATATATATATACTATTTTTACTTTTTAAAGATATTTATATTATTAAATATATTAATTTTACTTTTTTACTATATATATATTTAAGTCCCCCCTAAATTCTTAACTCTTTTATTTATAATAATTATATATAATTTTATATTATTATTATAATAACTATTATAATATAATAATTAGTATATACTTAATAATATTTTTATTAACCTAGACTTTATAGTTACTTTAATTTATACTCTATTTAATCCCTTATAGTATTATTTACTTTTAATATATTAGGCTTTTAAGAAAAATAGAGAATTAAAAAAGGGTATCTTTAACTAGATTTAAATTAATAATTTATATACTAACTTATATAGAACTCCTTAATATAGAACTATTATCTTATAAAGGTATTATATTATTATTAATATAATTATTATTATTTTTCTTAATAAGTATATATTATATATATAATTATAAAAGTTATTTATAAATTTAGATAATTAAGAAGTATTAATTAATATATTATTATTATTTATAGTTTTATTAATTATAGTATATATAGTTTAATAATCTTATTAATTATTAATATAGTCTTAAATAAAAAGCTTATTAATACTAATAAGCTATTAGTTTATATTATTATATTAGATATTAGATCTAGATAATTAATAGGTTTAATAATTCTTCTTTATTTTATTTAACTAAATTAATATTTTATTCTTTAACTTTATTACTAGTTATTCTTAGAGACTATTAGTAAACTAGAACTTATTTAGTATATTAGTTAAATTTAACTACCTTTAGGGTTTACTTATAAGGGCTAATATAAAAAGATAATATTCTTTTATAGTTTTTAATAATAACTTTTATAGTTTTTTTATATTTAATTTTTATTATATACTCTAAGATTAAAAATCTTATATAGTTTTTTTTAATCTTAAGAATATATTTACTTAATATAAAACCTTTAATAATTTAATATATAATTATATTACTAATTATTTAAGTCTTTAATTAATATTATATTTTTATTATTATATAAAACTCTTAATTAAAAGCTAATAATTTCTTTATATATATATTATATACTTAAAAAGAACTATACTTTTATTAATATTATAAGAGTATTATTAAAAATATAATTCTATTTTATTAAAAATATAAAAGTATATAATAGTTTATTATTATATTAATATAATATCTTTATTTATATATATATATATAATATAATATACTAGTCTTTATAATATAGTAGTTTTATACTAAGGAGTTTTATATAAGTTAATATATAAATTATTAGTTTAAATTTAACTAAAAGTACTTTTTTTTAATTTTTTATTTTTCTTAAAAGCCTAATATATTAAAAGTAAATAATATTATAAGAGATTAAATAAGATATAAATTAAAGTAATTATAAAGTCTAAGTTAATAAAAATATTATTAATTATATACTAATTATTATATTATAATAATTATTATAATAATAATATAAAATTATATATAATTATTATAAGTAAAAAAGTTAAAAACTTAGGAGGGACTTAAATATATATATAATAAAAAAGTAAAATTAATATATTTAATAATATAAGTATTTTTAAAAAATAAAAATAATATATATATATATATTAAAAATATAGCTTAAAGACTTATTATTAGAAAGTTATTATATAATAACTATTAATACTTATTAAAAGTAAAAATATTAATATAAATAAGTATAAAGTATAGGTTTTTATCTAAGTTAAGTATAATATAGGTATAATAAAGTATCTTAATAATAAATAGTTTTTTTTATATTATTAAAAATTATAAAAGTACTTAATATCTTATAAGATAATAAAGGTAAATTAATAATAATATAATATATTAAAAAAAGATTACTTAAATAGCTAGACTTTTAGTATTCTTATTTATCTTAACTATAATTATTATTCTTACCTTCTTTCCCCCTAAATAATATTATAATAAAGCCTTAAATTCCTCTACTACTATTACTACTATTACTATTACTATTATTATTGCTAGCGCTATGCTTAGCCTAGAAGAGCTAGCTTATATATATCTTAGCGAAAATACGTTTTTTAAGTAAATTAATAAGTATTAAGAGCCTCTATAAGAGGTAGTAGTAATAGCGGCGAGGAGGGGTTATAGTAGAAAGGTAGAAAAAACTAAATATAGTACTATTTTTAAAGATACTTATAATTATATATAATTACTATAGAAAATAAGGTACCTCTATAAAATCTTAAGTAAGTTAGTATATACTTCTATATCCCTAGTAAAATACTACTATATCCTTAGTAATACTCTATATATATACTAAAATATAAGTAGTATATTAGTATAGGTAGAACTAAGTATATATAATACTATATAAATAGTAAATTAGTACTATATAAATAGTAATACTCTAAAAATATTTCTTTTAATAAATTAGTAAATATTAAAGATTTTTATAAATAATAATAATAATAATAATAATAATAATAATAATAATAATAATAATAATATTTATTTTATTAATAATAATAATAATATTTATTTTATTAATAACTTATTTTTTATTTTATAATTTTTTATAAATTATCTTTTAATAGTTTTTATTTATCTAGTATAACTAATTTATTAGTTTCTTTATATATACTTAGCTCCCTCTTAGCTATAACCCTAATAATATATTAAGAAGGAATTATATTATATTATACCCTGTGATGACTGCTGTTAGCTGCGCGCGCGCGTGTCGCGCTCTAATTGCCAGTTCACTCCAAACCACAGTATTATTAGCAAGCCAGTCTACGAATGCTACCGGACTACCGGGCTACAACCTGCCCAATACATGGTCATAAGCTACAAGGAAAATGGCCCGCTCCTCGCTTCGGAAAAGATCAACTGTTAGCTACAAGGAAGAAGACGACGAGAAACCGAAAGTGTCACCCACGGTTAGCAAAGCTCTGGGGTCACCCGGGTCAGTGGCAACCAAACCTGCACCAAAACGCAAAATCTCAGAGGGGAGTACTCCAGATAGCAAGCCGGCACCGACTACATCAGAACCAAAAAAACGCAAGATAGCGAAAGACAAAGACGAGAACACGATGCCCCTGACAGATCGCACCGCGGTCTCGTCGCTGAAAAGGGCAATGTACGTTGGTGCTCATGTGAGCGCAGCCGGCGGTACGATGTCCATGTTTCAAGCTACACAGTGATAAAGGAGCATTGAGCCTGACTGTCATCTCCCAGGGGTGAACAATTCAATCACCAATGCTGTACACATTGGCGCCAACGCGTTTGCGCTCTTCCTCAAGTCGCAGCGCAAGTGGGATAATCCACCCATTACGTCGTCAGCCAAGGACCTTTTCATGAGCGGCTGCTCTCACCACGGTTACAAAGCATCGGAGCATAGCCTCCCGCACGGCTCGTACCTCGTCAACCTCGCGCAGTCAGATCCAGCCAAGGCAACTCAGGCTTACAACGCTTTCCTCGATGATCTGACCCGCTGTGAGCAGCTTGGCATCAAGCTGTACAATTTTCACCCCGGATCCACGCTCGGCGACAATCGCTCTGCCGCCATTGGACGCATTGCTGCACAGCTGAACAAGGCGCACAAGGCCACGAGCCGCGTCATCACGGTGCTGGAGAATATGGCTGGTAGTGGCAATGTCATTGGCTCCACCTGGGAAGACCTGCGAGACATCATTGCACTGGTAGTCGACAAGGCCCGCGTCGGCGTGTGCATTGACACATGCCATGCTTTCGCCGCCGGCCACGATCTGCGCACACCAGAGGCTTTCCGCAAGACGCTGGACGAATTTGAAACGATTGTTGGTATCAAATATCTGAAGGCGCTCCACTGTAAGTGAATCAGACATACAACAATCGCTATTGACGTGCTCAGATCATACATGACAGTAAATGACAGCAAGGCCCCTTTTGCCTCTAATCGAGACTTGCACGCCAATATTGGCACTGGCTTCCTCGGCTTACGAGCTTTTCACAGCGTCATGAACGAGGACAGCTTTTGTGGCATGCCCATGATTCTCGAGACACCCATCGACAGAAAGGACGATAAGGGCAAGACGATCGAAGACAAGCAGGTTTGGGCCGACGAAATCAAGCTTCTCGAGAGCCTCATCAGTATGGACGCCGACAGTAACGAGTTTGCTGCACTGGAGAGGAAGCTCGAGGCGCGGGGCTCGGCGGAGCGGCAGCGGATTCAGGATCAGGTTGATAAGAAGAATGCCAAAGCCGTGGGGAATAAGGCCGCGCGAGGAAAAAAGAAGAAGAATGCAGCTACATATGATGAGGTTGACTAAGCTGGTCGAAGGCAGAAGCAGCGCTGCATTTTCGGGTCTGGCAAAGACTGCGGAGCAGCGCACTAGTATCGAGAGAAATGTACCTTTAAACAAGAAGTAAAAGCGAGCACAAAGATTAATGTGAGCTGATATTTAAAGCCGTCTATATATGTACCATTTTTGGCCCCGCTCATTGACAATAAACATGTAGAAATGTGGTATCAAGATAGTAAATGCCCCAACAAGTTGCTCGACTCCGTATACAACAAGGTGATGAAAAGAAAAAAAAAGATACATCGAACCGATATTATCGTTGTGCTTGCAGCTGGCGTCTACTTCCTCAGCTTAGTGGAGTTTTCCAGCTTAACAATCAATCCCTTGAGCCCGATTCCACGGTCGCTGTTCGCCTCTAGCCACGCTTCCATGCGCTCTCGCACCCTCCTCATCGCCTTGAGCACGGGCATAGCGCTTCCCTCTTCACCAGCGACAAGCGACGAAGGGTTTAGCAGTACCTCGAAACAGTCAGTCCAGATGTCTGTTTGCCAGTAGCGCTTGAAACCTTCACGAATCTTGTACTTGCGACCTTTGCCAATGCCGCCGCTATCGCATCGCACTGTCTCGATGTATTTGCCAAAAAGCAAGCAGTGGATGGTGCTCGCGAGGCCATAGTAGTCGATCTGCCATGTCCAGGAACGTGCTTCTCGCATCTCTGAGCAATCGTGATCACTCGTTTTCCAGTCGGCAAAGAATTCGACTCGTGGCACAAAGGCGCGCATGTCGATACCGCGACCAAAATCGATCAGTGAAATTCCTCGCGCTCCCCAGCCGCCGCTGCCATCCGCGCGCCACTTATTAGCCAGAAGTGAAGTGCTGGAAAACTCATCCAGGCGGAGCAGACAGTTGTCAGGCTTGAGGTCGCCGTGGCAGAGGTGACTGGCGTGAAGCCCCTCGACGGTGCGCATAAGCTCAATAGCGAAGAACATAGCAAGAAGTTCGTCCATGACGCCAGAGGTTTCAGAACGGAAGTAATTGACGACATCAAGTAGAGTACCATTGGGATGATAAGGAAGAAACAGAAATGCCTCGTCACTGTAGAGATGCAGCTCATGAGCATATGAGAGCGATGCCGAAACGCGGTGCTGGGGGCCCAGGCGAGTATGCGAAAGACGCATCATATAGAACTCCCACGGGCTTGGGGGGTTTTCCATCTTTAAAGCTTCCAAAGCCGCACGTTTGCTCACGGCTAACGCGCCTTTTCCCATGACGGCTACCGCATTCTCGTCACCAGCTGGCTCTTCCGGATTCGAGTTGGCAACGAGGTAGACAGGGGCAAATGCGCCGGCCCCAAGCTCTCTCTTGATCGTGTAACACGCCTCGATATTGGGAAAGTCAAGGACAACCTGTGCCGGGAGCGAAGCGCCTCGCTCCCCGATGGATTTTCTTGGCTTGCCGCTGAGTGCTTTGATAAATTTGCGAATAGCGCCACCGCGCTCGGACTGGCTGTGTCTCTGGTCATAGAATCCAGAGTAAGAGCTCAGAGGCGGTTGGATGTGAGCCAATATCTCCTTGCGAATATTTTCGTCCATAGGATTGCACATGACGTCCCTGATTATGGGGCCTTTATTTGGGAGACCTTTGCTTCCCTTTGCACAAAAAGGCGCCGGTTTTGGCTTGAGTACCTCAAAAATCTTTGAAACTGGGATGTCGCCTTCCACAATATCTTTCAAGGGGCTGCTCAGAGACTCCAAGTCGGCGTGAAAGGGGCCCGTCGCTTGATATTCTTCTCGTCTACAGGGAGTCCTGAAGTGATCAAAGCGATCTTCGCAATCTTCGTCCAGATTCAAAGAAAGCTCGGTTCGCTCTGTAATTGGCGTCATAAATGGCAGTCTATTGTTGGCCACCTCGGCCGCATCTCTATAGGGGCGAGTGGGAGGGTCGTAATCCTCGGGTGGGATAGGAACAAAGACTGTCCTGGTTGGTAGGGGCGAATTCTGCTCGGTAATATGCTGCTTATCAGCTTCATCTACCATTTCCTCGTCCCCTGTCTCATCCAAATGTCGCGAGGTGACATTCTGATTTTGGTTGTCGGTAGCCTCAGAAGTATAGTTACTTTCGCCGTTGGCATGCGGAATATGCTTGAGCGTTGAGAAGCCCGGCAATTCGCTCGAAGTCTTGGAATCAGTCATTTCCTCGTCGTCATTCTCGCTGGGGTCGACGTTACGATTTGCCACATTACTTTCCGCATCGGTAGTATAATCAACATCCGATTCGTACTCGTACTCATCTGCGCTCTCGCCGAGGTTACTCGCGACAGGCTTGATGGGAGCGTTGAAAATGTTATAGATGTCGTCCGTAGCTGCTCTTGTGTGCAGTGTCATCGTTGGCTCTGACGTGTTTCGTTTCTTCATCTTTGGCTTGGATGGTGAATCCAGCTTGGCTTTGACTATTGAGTTGTTAGTTTTGCCACCCTGAATCTGGCTCGGTGACAGTGCTCACTGATTTGTGTTTCGTTCATGTCCATAAGCTTGTTCTTTTGATTTTGTCTGGATCCATGCAACTGCTGCGGCACAGCGCCATTCTCGTCGTACATGACGGTGTCTCGGTGAATAGCCAACTTGCTAATCTCCTCAATATCGTCCAGTTGAATAAGAACATCTTCTGGGGGCCCTTCCGCATTTCCATTGTCCCATGCACAATCCAACCAACCACAACCTGCCGCCATGATCTCCTCAAAGCTGACTTCTGTGCCAGGCTCGTCGGGTGTTGGGTAAACTGCTGCGAGGTCCACGAAAATGTACTCTTTTTTCCCCGTCTGTGGGTGCACCGTCACTTGATGCTTTGATGGAACAACGGCAATATTCTGTATTTGAGCAAGAGACTGCATTCACAAAGTATACATTGAAACAATACATTAGTCCTAATTGACCATCAATAGAGGAAGCTAGGAGGAGTAGCAATGGAATGAAACTAACCGTGTCTTTGAATACCGCCATCTTTGCTGCAGCAGTAGGCTTCTTGCCACCAGCTTTCATAGTCTCGCCAACCCAAGGCCGTGCCTCCATCATGTTCTCCTTCTTGCGGTCCAAAAGAGATTCGATTGTCTCCCAGCCCTTGGACCCTGTCTCGCGGGAGGACAGCGCAGCAGGCTTCGCATCTGCATCTGAGAAGATGGCCAGCTTGGATTTGACTGGTTTTGATGAGCCGCTGGCGCTACTTGTCGATCGCGGCGCCTGGGGGTCTGTGCGGGCTGAAGCAACGAAAGGTTCGACCTTGGCAGCTAGTGCAGGGCGAATGCTAGGCAAAGCCGGTGAAGTTGGCACATCAGCGGCTGTCGGAACTTGTGCTTGCCTATCCTCAAACTCTTTGAATTTGCGGAGCAGTCTCTGAACGGGACGAGCTTCACGCTCAATTCCTAGTCTATAAACCTCTTCACTCTGAGCCCATCGGCCGGCGCTCTCGAGCCATGCAGCATATTCTTCGTAGAATAGGGCGAGACCCTCACCAATGCCATGTCGGGACAGGAAGATGTACGTCTCGCGCGGCGCGTCCGCGAAGAACTCGGTGTAGTATAACCAGAGCCTCAGATAGCGTGGGTCGTTCTTATATTGTGGTGAGCCGATGAAGGCCTTGGTAGCGCGCTCGAGCAGCGTGTGAAGCTGTGACTGCGGTGTTGCTTGTGCAGAGGGGTAAGTGTCAAGCGTCCAGCGCACGTATCTGTCGTAAACGTCAAGGGGATCGTCAGACTCGGAGATGTTCTGCACTTCCGTCTCATACTTCGCGCGGATGCAGTCGTTGACATTTTTCGCGTCGGTAGGGATTGCCGTGGATGAGCCCTGGAGTGACGTAGGCGAATAGAGTGCATGAAGCTTTCTAGCTGAGCGACCTCCAGGAAGCGACTGAATGTTTTCCTTTTGGCATTCAATCACATCAAAGTTTATGATTTCTTCCGACTGCGCCATGGTGATAACACGCATCAGCTTAGCAGCGTTCTCAGCGTTAACTTCACTGTTGGGGTATAGTTTACGGTGGAGGGGGGCGTTTGATATGTAGAGAATAGGTGAATAAATATCACGTCATGTTTTCAAGGCATTGTGATTGGCCGCCTGTTGCTATGGTGACCTGCGGGATCAACTTTTAGCACAGCCTACTAGTTACCAGCAAGTGGTTATACATTAGTTAGGGAAACGCTTTAGTAAAGGTTGCTGGTTCGAATCCGGGCAGAGGCACACCATCTCGCTAAAACCAAAAAGGAGCACACTCACTACTCGTGCCCCCCGCCACGTTAGCTACCTTATCCCTTTGACTGTGGTAATGCCCAGATGCTGAGTTTTTTTCCTAATAGAGTGAGTGAGTTAGAAGGTACGTATAGTTAGCCTATATAGTAGAGGAATTACTAATATACTATTTAGTCTATCTCCGCTAGATTATAGCCCCTAGCTCCTAGATTTTTACTATAAGTAACTAACTTACTAGATTTTATAAGAGCTATAAGCTAAAAAATAGTAAATAAAAAATACTAATCTAATCTTATATAAGAAAGCTAATAACCCTTATAACTCCTTTACTTAATATAGTACTTTAAAAATAACCTTATCTAGAATTTATATAAATATTACTAAGGTCTTAATAATAATTCTTACTAAATCTAGTAAAATATCTTTTTTATATAAATATAATTTATTTATATTTATTTATAGTATTTAAAAAAAACTTAGTATCTAGGTATTATATAAGAACTATAAGCTAGAAAATAGTAAATAAAAAAATACTAATTTTACTTTATATAAGAAAGTTAATAACTCTTATAACCCCTTTATTTAGTATAGTACTTTAAAAATAACTTTATTTAGAATTTATATAAATATTACTAGGGTATTAATAGTAATTCTTACTAAATCTAGTAATATATTCTTTTTATATAAATATAACTTACTTATACTTACTTATAGTATCTAGAAAATAACTTAGTATCTAAGTATAGTCCCCTATAATAAGTTAGTTATAAGTAGCCTTTTTATACTAAAACACACCTTTTTTAAAGCTATATATTTATATTATCTATTAACTAAAAATACCTATATTTAATGACTTAATAGAGAATTAGATTAAGATTATTTTTTACTAAGAACTTTTTTTCTTAAATAATTCTTCTCTAATATTAAAGAAATTAGAAGTTAAGGAAAAAATACTTTTTTATTTATAGTAGCCTTATAGTAGATTATAGTAGATAGAGATTTTTAAAAATTCCTTCTTCTTTAGTTTAAGACTTCTAGATCTTTTATTATATACTTTAGAAAAAAGAACTTATAGAGTAAAATATTCTTAAAGTAATTATCTATTTAATATATTAAATATAGAATTTTAGAAGAAGTACTTAAGTAATTATAAGCTTTTAAAAAGTATATATTTTAGTATAAAAATAGTACTTATAACTAACTTTTTATAGGATACTATAGAAAAGAGTAAATAGGTTACTTATAGGGGTTTAAGCTAGTTAAATTAAAGCTAATTAGTAGGTACTTAATTTTCCTCTTAAACTATACTATAATAGAAGTACTAGTAGTTCTTAGATATATAAATAGCTATATTATATATGCTATATCTACTCCTTATTTTGACTAGCGTATGATAATTAACATTGCGAGTTTGGAGAGGCCTTCGCTAGCTACGTGTGCGCACCTCGCTAGCCCTAAAGCCCTGATAAGCGAGCTCGTCAGTGATGATAGTTCAAGTAACGCCGCTGGAGCCTCTAGAGGCGCTACTAGCGCATCTGTAGGCACGTTTTTAAAGCTATTATCTTATACGAATATTCCTACCTCTTCTAAGGTTAGAATAACCTTAAAGTTTAGCTATAAGAATAAGATTTTATTAATAAATTAATAATATTTTATTTATTTAATTAGATATAAAAAAGCCCTTATACTATATTATATTAGTAATTACTTACTTCTTTACTATAGTTAAAGGGATAGAGGTAAGTTATAAAGGTAATTATAAAGTAGAAGATAAAGTAACTTAGAAAGTACTTTTCTTAGAAAGATAAAAGAAGTATATTTAATTATCTTAATACTTAAAATTAGTTATTTAATATAAAAAAACTACTTTTTTTATAAATAAAATATTAAAAAGTTTATTTAAATTTAAATTTTTATAAAAAATTAAAAAGATTAAATATAATATTATTATAATATTTAAAAATATTAAAAATATAATAATAATATTATAAATAACTTATATAAATAATTTTATAAATAAAGAATTTATTTTTATAAATTTTAATAAAATATATAAAAAATATTTTTTTAAAATATTAAAATAATAATATAATAATATTATTATAAAAACTTAATTATATATAAAAAAATTATAAATTTAAATATAATAAAAAAGCTTTATTATTTATATTAAAATATTATTTATAAATAAAACTTTAATAAGTTTATTAATTTTTAAAAATATTATATAAAAATAAATTATATTATTTTTTTATTTTTATATAAAATACTTTAATATTATATTATATTATATTAATATATTCTTTTTAAAAAATTATTAATTATTAATTTATTTAATAATAATTTAATTATTTATTTAAATAAAAAAATAATACTTTTTTAATTATTTTTTAATAATTATTAAAATATTTATATAAATTATTTAAAAAAAACCTTTTTATATAATTTTAAAAACTATATATTTAACTTTATATAAGTTATTATTTTTATTTTTATATTAAAGTATTTTAACTTTTTTTTATATTATTTATTAAAGTCTTTTTTTAAAAAAAAAAAACCTTTATATATTTTTTATAACTTTATAAAAAATAATAAGTTTATTATTTTTATATTTTTTATAAATATTATATAATATATATAACTTTTTTAAGATTATTTATATATATTTTTTAAATAAACTTAAAAATATATTTATAAAATTATTATAAAATTAATATATTTTTAAAATAAATTTATATTAAAAATAATATTAAGTAATTTTATTATTATTATTTTTTTCTTAAAATATTTATTAATATTTTTAATATTTCTTTAAAATTTTAATTAATTAATTTTTAATTTTATATTTATAAAAAAAAATAATATAAATTTCTTTTATTTATTTATTATATATTAAATATTAACTTATATTTTTTATAAATATTATATTAATTATAATATTAATAATATTTATAATATTTATAAGCTTATTTAATTAAATAAGTAATTTAAATTATTAATTATTTATAATTATTTTATTATTTATTTATAAAAATATATTATTTTATTTAATTATTATATTATAAATAATTAAGTATTTTATATTAAATAATAATAATAATCTTATAAAATATTAATATATAAAAAATATAAATTATAAGATAATTTTAATAATTTATAAAAAAAATAAAATTAATATTATTTTTTCTTTATTAGTTTATTAATAGCTTATCTTTAAATATTTACTTTTTTATATATAATATACCTTTAGGCCTTCTTCTCTATTAATATAACTTACTAATTAACTTTTTTATATATATATAGATTTAATTCTTAATTAAGGACTTAATAATATAATAATAAAAATTAATATAAAAGAATTATTAATTTTATTTTTATTTATATATATAATTATTAAAAATAATAATAATATATTTTAAATAAATTAATATATATTAATAGTTATTATAAATAATAATTATAATAATAAAAGATTATAATAAATATATAAAAAGAAATTAAATATAATATTATTTTAAAAAGTATTTTTAATTTATATATAATTTATTATTAAATAAAGTAGTTTTTAAAATATATTTATAATAAAAATATAATTTTATATAAATTCTAAAAATATTATAAAAAGTTAAAAAAATTTATTAAATTTAATTAATAATCTTTATATAAAAAAAGATTAAAAAGCCTAATAAAAATTATTAGGTCTTTTTTAAAATTTAGTTTATAAAAAATAACTTATTTAATAAAATTAATTATAATATAATAATATCTTTATTCTAATTTATAATTAATTTAGTTTTTAAATAATAAAGTAAGTTTTTATTTTATATAATAATATTAAATTATATTTTTAATATAAAAATATTTAAAATATAATATTTTTTAAAATTACTTATATATAAAAATATATTATTTTTAAATATTTATTTATTCTTTTATTATAATCTTAAATTATTTTTATTTACTTATAATTTTAATAATCTATTTTATAATAGTTTATTATTATTTTATTTTAATTTATAATAATTTAATTATATAATTTATTTTTTTAATTAAAAATCTTATAAATATTTAGTTATTCTTTTAAGTTATTTTTATAATTTTCTTATCTTTTTTATATTATTTATATTATTTATAATATTAGAATTAAAAAAATATAAAAAAGTTATTTTAAAAAGCCTAGAAAAGGAGCTAGTCTTTTTATATTAGGTACTTATAGTTATCTCCTAATAAAGGTTAAATTTAAATAATATATTAATATATTATTATTTATTATTTAAAAAAAAGATAAATTTATAATTAACTTTTAATATTTATTATTATAAGAGTAAGTTATCTTAAGTAGTTATCTAGTTATATAAGACAAGTGTATTGTTTACTATTGAATCACTTTCTTCTTTACTCATATATCTCTCAGCCCCGTCACGTGGTATGTTATGTCAGTACTCTATAGCCGCCGAGCTACTGATTGACAGAGTTGCGGAAGTTGGCACCGGCGTAGATAGCCAGATCGCCAAGCTCCTCTTCAATGCGGAGGATCTGGTTAAGTTTGGCCAGACGCTCGGAGCGACAAGGAGCACCAGTCTTGATCTCGCCAGAGCGGATACCCACGACGATGTCAGCAATGGTGACGTCCTCGGTCTCACCAGAGCGGTGGGAGACCATGACACCCCAGCCGTCGGCATAGGAGTCCTTGGCGGCCTGAATAGATTCGGTCAGGGTACCGATCTGGTTGACCTTAAGGAGAAGGGCATTGCAAGCTTTGAGCTCGATAGCCTTCTTAATGCGGAGGGGGTTGGTGACAGTCAGATCATCACCGACAATCTGAATATCCTGAGTCTTGTAGAAGTAGCTCCAGGCCTCCCAATCATCCTCGGCGAAGGGGTCTTCGATGGAGACAATAGGATACTTCTTGCAGAGGTCACCGTAGAGAGCAGCGAGCTGCTCATAGGTGAGCCACTGGGCTGGGTCGCTTTCAGGGTTCTTGAAGTCAAGATCGTACTTCTTCTCTTCAACCTTATAGAACTCGCTGGAAGCAACATCCATGGCAATCTTGATCTTTCCAGTGTAGCCAGCCTGTTCGATGGACTCCACGATGAGGTCGAGAGCCTCGTCGGCGGTCTGGATATCAGGGGCAACACCGCCCTCATCACCAACGTTGCCAGCGGACTGGCCGTACTTTTTCTTAGCGAGACTCTTGAGCTTCTGGTAGACCTCAGCACCCTGGCGCATGGCCTCGGTGAAGCTTGCAGCCTCACTGTGATCGAGTTAATTTGTATTCACATCGCTGAATTGATTCGAGACACGTACGAGGGGACAATCATGAACTCCTGAAAAGCAAGACGGCCACCAGCGTGGGAGCTTTCTATGGATTAGCGATGTTGCAAGCATTGCGTTATTGTCGCAACTTACCCGCCGTTAAGAACGTTCATGAAAGGAACGGGGAGAACGTATGGCTTCTTAGTACCAGCCAGATCTGAGATGTGAGCGTAGAGAGGGACACCCTAGGATTTGGTCAATTTGTGTTCTGATGCCACATGGTAGGCGCCGACCTAGGCAACGCGATGCACTTACCTTTTCAGCGGCACCAGCCTTGGCGACGGCCAATGATACACCGAGGATGGCGTTGGCGCCAAGCTTGCCCTTGTTGGGAGTTCCATCGAGAGAGTTAAGAAAATCGTCAATCTTGGACTGATCTTTCACATCAAGGTGCTCCTTGATCAGAGCAGGGCCAATGACAGTGTTAACGTTGGCGACGGCCTGGGTGACACCCTTGCCAGCCCATTTGGCCTTGTCGCCATCGCGGAGCTCAACAGCTTCATGCTGACCTGTGACAATCGGTTACGATGCTGATTCGGCAAGAGGAGAGGGGTGGTCGGGACGGACCGGTGGAGGCGCCAGAGGGGACGATAGCCCGGTGCAAGCCGGTCTCAGTGACGAGATCAACTTCAACGGTGGGGTTTCCACGAGAATCGTAGACGGAACGAGCGTGAACCTTGGTGATAGCCATCTTGACGGTCTTTCAGGAGTTCTGTTCTGTTATTCTAATGAGAGAGATTGTCAGTAGCTTGTTTGACAACGGCCTTGGGCGAACCCCCCGCGATTAGGCGAAAATGAGGAGCGCATTACAGAATTGAACATTGTAGAAACCGAATAAGTGTTGAAAATAATTTGAACAGATGGCAACAGATTTCAAGAGGAATCACGGAGTTGACTGTGATGCACAATACAGCTAACCGAAAATATGCCTCAACACACAATCTTTGCAGAGCTCAGGATAAGCTGGCATGGCGGAGCAAAGCGTTGGCGTCATGGTAGGATGCCAAGGAAGTATCGTGATTAAGCAGAACAGGACTCACCGTGAGATGGGATTTATAGGGAACGATCCTGTAAATCTCAGATTTGGCAAAAAGGGTAATAAGGAAGAGGAAGATGTTAGGAGGAAAACGGTCCAGCTCTGATCGAGAAGCTGTTATCTACCAGGAGGCCATGGAGGGGCGAGGGAGGGGCAATGCACAGCTGTAGTGTACTTTGAATACCTAACAAAACTAACTACACAGCAAGTACCCTTAGGTGGGGTGGCTCTGCCAGGGCTACGTCAAAAGAGTGGGGCTACTTGGCAAGGTATAACCTACTTAACTATTTAGGTTGTCGACGACTTTGCTCTGTTGAGCAGAATGTACCTTAAATGTATAATAAGTCTACATACGACCGGCTATAGTACGTCCTGGCAGAGTGTAGGTACAAGTCGTTTATTTAAACCTCAGGTCAGATATCTGCCCATCTACGTAGGTAGATGGGTATGGATGTTGCACACGCTGCAGTCCGCCCACCTCCACACCAGGCAAGGGGAACCGCGAGAATGACTTATGTACACATCATTCGCTTTTCCAATCATGGCCAGGTTGGCTCACCTCATACTCGAACCCATGGCCCCGACTTGGTCACTCGCGTAAAAATCGCTCGCGACATCGGCCCTTTTGATCAAAATGGTGCGCCTCCCCACTAGTAGTGCTGCCATTGTCATTCTTTGAGTAGGTACCTACCTAGTTATGAGTAGCACTGCACATTTGGCACACGTACACCCACTGTAAGCATCAGTGCCATCTTTGTAATAATTTTGTGCAGCGGACTCCGTACTTAGTCAGCCACCGTCATATCACAACTGGTTCGACAACGCTTGAGTCAAACGATAGCCATACGTAAGCTACCGCGTTGTATTCACAGTGTTGTATTCATCGCATCAGTTTAATACCCAACCAAGGGCCGTACTCCGAATTTGACACACTCCAGAACGCCGCTGTAACGCTTTTGCAAAGACATCACCGTGTTATAATCGTTTAAAATCGTTCCTTCATGCGCGCAGCAACAGTGCGCAGGTTTCCATACACTTTCCCAGGAGGCTTTCCAAGAATGAGGCTGACAATTGATTCGCGGGCCATGTGAATGTTCTTGAAGCCTCCCAGAATGTGGATCTTGGAGTCGGCCAAGACGACTCGCGTACGGCTGGCGTTCTCAATAGCAAATTTTGTCTTGCCATCCTTGCCCGCGATTCGACCGATGGCGCGGGCTTGACTATCGCCATGCATGGTCCGCACATCCTTGATCTCGAATGTTTCGATGTATAGGTCGTCCAGGCGAAGTAGCGCAATGGCGTCGTCGACATCAAAACCCAATGTGAACGCCTTGACAAAGTCTTCTCCCTTTTGCAAGGCACCAGAGTCGGTAGTGTGTCTAGATGTTCTCAGCTCCACCGTCTTGCGCTTCACATTCATACGGCACTGGAGCTTGAGATGTTCGACGAGAGGAGGGTAGATGGTGATCCAATTATGTTTGAGCGGCGTCATTCGGTGCGGTGGGATTGGCACTTTGCGAGTTTCGACTCGAGTAACGGGACCCTGGGAGGATTAGCCATTTTTTTTTTCTTGATGCACCGTCCATCCAAGACACCGTACAATATCCTTTGAAGGGGCAAATCGAGGTCGGCCCTCCTCGTCGATAGCCATAGAGTCGTCTCCTTCAGGGTCTTGGGGCGCCATAAAACCTCCCTCGCCGAGTACGGCTTCGGCGTCAAGGAGAAATTCGTCTCCGCCATCTAGGTAAAGAATCAGCACGGCGATTACTCGCCATGAGCCCGTTTCCGCGTACCTTGCTCGACGACAGTCCTTTCCATGGGGAGCGGGGCTTCATCGGCCTGCTTCAAAGCGGTTGGTGCGGGCATCGTGGGATATTTGCGATTTATGCTTTGTTCAATAGCTGTCAGAAACGAGCGGCTGGGGCTTGACATTAATCCAGTACCCAGAATCGGATACATTAGTACATGCGCGTTTTGAGATATGCAGTGGTGAAGAAAGTCTCACACGATCGTTTTAGGTCTTTTCCACGTCGGCATGCCAAAATTTCCAAAATAGTGGATCGTCTAGCTTATCGATTAGACAAACCAGTGTGTTTGGTTAGCTAGGCACCCAGGCGCCCAGGGTTTATATTCTTTGTGTTAGCGTTTATTATTAGGAGCTGCTGCTTGTTCGACTTTTTGGTAAAGCGGCGCCAGTAATAGCGCGTCACGGAATAGATGATTACGCCCTGTTTCTGGTCCATCCACTCTGAGAAGCTGCCCTGCATCCAGGCTTTTGGGAGCAGAATCATCGCTTCACACCCTCCGGCGTCGTCGCTATTTGACTCCAGCGCCATGATCCGAGATAATGTCTAGGTTGATACCGTCGTGGCTCATTTGGGGTCGCTTCGGTGCGGCTGGGCTACCATCTACACCTGCCGCCGGGTCGGGAGGATTGCGCCAGGCTTTTGGTTCATCGAAAAGTTCTCAACACTATCAGGTGCTACCGTCTTCCATGTCGTTACGTGTGGTCACTATTCCTGCGCCGAAACAACATAGTAGGCAGAATAGCAGAGAGCAGATGCCCGATGGTTTCCCATTCTGCGCAAGCAGAACATCGATGGTTTTGCAGAGGTTCACCTTCAACGAGTCACATCTTCACACAGTGTGGATGTCATCGAGCCGGTCATACAGCAGTAATATCCCCAAGAAAGACATTCGATTGAAAGAAACGGCAAATGGAGATATCGGCCCGAAAATCGAAAGGGAGACGCAGCGCAGCATACAGTACAAGGAAAATTCCCCGAAGGAAGAGAGCCAAGCTGAATCATTAGCTGCCTCTGTATCTAAGTATTTACACCTGCCGAAAATGCCTCATCGACCAACGAAGGAGGAATTGCTGGCTGCAGCGAACGGCTTTTGGGAGCGTTTAAGGGTGCGCTTGAAATGGATGTCAATTAGGAGTATGCGCCCGTGGAACGCAGATGAATGGGGCGCATTCGTTTCCTGGTTCTTATTCGGGCATCTCGTCTGGATCTTGGTCGGGACGACAACTTTTTTCTCCTTGCTTATACTTTCAATCAACACGGTCTTTGCTCAAGGTGAGTCTTGCACCCCACGGTTTCTCGCTTATCTATCAAATGCTAACGATTTCCTAGAAACTCTCGCGAAATGGGTTGGGGATTACTTGACTCAGTCAGCGGGAGTCACCGTGATATTTGAATCCGCCATCGTTCCCAAATGGGGAGATGGCGTCATCGCGTTCCGCAATGTGTTTGTCTCTCGCCGTCCGGGACAAGTCAAGTCGTCTGTCAGCAAAGGCTCATATGACGAGGCTGCGGCGGCGGCGGCCGGGCGTCAAGCACAGCTTGCCAACACGGAAGACACGGAAGATGATGGCAATTACACACAATTTGACTTGACAATTGCCAACGTCAACGTCACCCTTTCGTTTCTGAATTGGTGGAACGGAAAGGGTCTACTGAAAGATGTGGAAGTTAACGGAGTCCGAGGTGTGGTCGATCGTACATCCGTGCGATGGCCGCTTGTACCTTTGGACCCCTATTCATACAGACATGAGCATCAACCGGGCGATTTCGAGATTGAATCGTTCAAACTTGAAGATTTGCTGGTAACCATACACCAACCGAACGGTTTCCGACCATTCTCCGTGAGCATTTACTCTTGTGAGTTGCCACAGTTGCGAAAGCAGTGGATTTTCTATGATTTCCTGGCCGCTACCCACGTGTCTGGTTCTTTTGACGGGTCTCTTTTCACAATTCACCCTCGTCAAGTCCACGGCATCCCATCCAATCATTATCAAGGAAGACTCATAGATGCCGACGAATCCAGGGCCTGGAAGAAGTCGAGCCGCCTCAGGATTGATGGGCTCGAAATTGACCATCTGAACCGTGGCGTAGAAGGCCCTTTCGGATGGATCTATGAAGGCGACGTGGACATTGTTGCCGACGTCATGTTCCCTGCGGACAACGACGAGAGCCTCAGCAAGGTCATGGCGGATTTCTACGATCAGCTCGAAGAAGTCGTTACGGCCAACAGGAATCGATTTCTCCGCAACACGATAGTCAGGGAAACCCCTCATCCTCTGATGGTCCAGTCCGGTCACATCTCAGAAGCTGCTACAGCACCGCCGCTGGAGGAGGAGCCCAAAGCGACTGCGTTCGCCCGAGGGGATGAAGACCGGCACTTTCTCATCATGGATCTGCGAATTCATCTCAACGACGTTAAGGCTGCGATGCCCTTATTCACCAAGGACATGTCCTACGTCAACCAAGCGCTGATTCGGCCCATTGTGGCCTACATCAACGCCAAGAAAACTCACATACCTATCTCGTGCCGGATAGTCAAGCGCCTGAGCGACTTTGACGGCTCCTGGACCGTGCTTGACTGCGGCTTGATGGACGACGCGTCTGCCGAGACATACGAGGCCTTTGCGCAAGACATTGAAGACCGAAACTCGCGCGTGCGCCGCTTCAAAAAGGTGGGCTTCTGGACCCTGTCGCTCGCTATCCACGCTCTTTTTATGGGCATGGCGGGCAACGTCGTTTAGCCTCTTGGGTCACGCACTCTCGTCCACTGGCGAGGAACAACGTTGCTTTCACCTATAAGAGAACATCTCTACTTTCCGAAACGATACATTTGAAGAGATTAAATCTGCTTCGAGCGTTTTGGATCATTGCTTCTCTGCACCATCGCAGATAATAAATTATGTACAGTATACATTAGCCACCGGCGTTTTTGGGTGGGTGTTTTATCACTCATGTTTCTTGTGCTTTTTGGCATCCTTGCTGCTCTTCGTAACTCTTTTTCTTTTCTGTCACTGATCGGGAATTCTATATATACTGACGGAACGATGCGAAAAGGGTGTTAGCTGGACCTGGTCAGACGAGCACAGGACACAGGACGGTCGTGGTTTCAATCAACTCGCTTACCAGGGGCGAATGCAGAGCACAAAACAGCAATGAGAACGGTTCGGCTCGACAACATGGCAGTAGAAGAACACCGTCAGAAGGAGTGATGTCAGAGGACAATGAGTCAATGAGAATCGCTCTCAAAACTTGAGTTCGAATGCAGTCTCGAGAATGTCTCCAGTATATGCGGAAGGGCAATGAGCAAATGACGGACTTAAACTTGGGTGATGACATGAAAGACAATTTGAAAAAGACACAAGAGATGCCAGATTTTTCCCGTTCCCATGCTCTCTCTCAGCCAGGCCACAGTGCCTCGTCCCATCTTTCACTCGTCCAATGCGTTGTCCCGGGTTCCGAACGGTGAGAGCGTAAGCGTCTCATCATGGAATCGAGACAACAAAGTGGGCAAGAGTGATTTGACAGTGGGCCGGTCGAGTACGCTCTGGGAGCATGCGCTACTCTAAGTCTTGGCGCGGCGTTTAAGACTGCGGCCGCCATGTGCATTCCATACGCGCTGATAGTACTGCTGAAGACTTGCTGGAGCAGGTGCCAATCGGTTTGCAAAATTGACGTGGACCGTGGATTTGCTCTTCACATAAAGTCGTCACTATATAGCGCGTCAGCTATCTTCGAGTATGTGTGGAAGCAGTATATTCACGCACTCGCCGAAGGCGTCATTTTCGTACGTCTCCATGTCATTCGTGTTGGCGCGGGTGGTGACGAGCGAGTTCTTGGTCTTGGCAGCCTTGGTCTTCTTGCCAGTTTTGTCGGCAGACTTCTCAGTCTTTTGTTTCTCGTTACCAGCGCGGGTGAGAGAGCTCGCAATCTTCTTGATTTGCTCGCTAGGTAGCTCTTTAGCGAGCTCCTTGGCAAATTCTTCGAGAAATAGGCCGTAGTGGCCTTTCTTGCCGTTAGCGGCAATCACAGGGACAAGAACCTGGCGAAGCTGCTCAAATTGCTTCTTGGTCTGGGGATTAAAAATGGGCAGTTTAGCAAGGTCGACAGTGTTAACAGAGTCCTTGGAATCAACAGCAACGTTGGAGCCGGGAATGGTCTTGGCACGGTTGTTGCTGATGCCGATGCCATCAAAGAGGTCCTCGGCATGGCGAAGATCAGCCTCCTGTTCGGTGCGACGAAGGCGAGCGCGGCGTTCGGCTTCATCTTCTTCTTCTTCGGACTCGTCATCTTCTTCTTCACGCATGCGCGCGCGCTCCTTCTGATGATCAGCGATGCGCTGGAGCTTAGTTTTCTTGTTGGTAGCATCCTCGACAGACTTCTTCTCCTTCGCTTCGGCCGCCTTCTTGGCTCTTTCGCGCTCTACTTCGGAGTCTTCGGCGGCATCCCAAGAGTCCAGCACCTTGTGGAAAGCTGTCAGCGTCCATGTTTGCGGAATACAGCACAGAGGGGTTTCTTTTGGGAAATTTGTATTCATTGTGGGAGCCTTACATCGTCGTCGTCTTCTTCGTCGCCAAACTGTCGTCGGCGGGGGGCGGCAACCACAGGTGAGGTAGGAGGGGTATCAGACTCGCTGTCCCCATCGTCTGGGAAGGAGAGTGGCAGTCAGCCGGTTGCACGTATCTTAGTTGAAGAGGTAGGTGCGTATGGAGCGCTGCAGGTGAATTCAAGCTCCACTGGTGTGCACTGAAGAAGGATACAGGATCGCGAATATAATGTGATGGCATCTACCACTCGGCTGCGCGCATAACTCGCGTGCACGAAATGAGCCACCTCGTCGGTCTAAGGCAGAGGAAACTTACCCCACTGCTTTGCTGGAGGCATTATGACGAGGTTATTGAAGAGTTTGGTCTATTTTATTCCGCGTCAGGTCGAGAAGTCGGACGAGCGGGAGCTTGCGAGCGATGAAGAAACTGGTGGTGATAATGGTTGGTAGCCGAAGGAATATCGGATTTAATTTCCAGTGGCCCGTGAAATTTTTTTGGTGCTTTGCCCTCCAACTATGGAACAATGCGTCACGGGCGCCGAAGAGGGGGGGGCAAGAGTCACCTACGTGGGCTCGTGTTAGGCGTTGCCGGGGGCGTCGTAGCAATAGTGTTATCATTAAAGGGCAGCGGTAAGTAATAAAATAAAATCTACGTGCTTTTAATATCTTAGTTAATAAAAGCCTAGTTCCTAAAAATATAATATATCTTAAAATTTTAAAAGAAAATACTAAAATTTATTAAAAATATATTATTAAAATTTAAAATAATAAAAATTACTATTATTAACTTTTATATAAATATAATAATCTATTTACCTCTATAATATAGTAGTTCTATATTAGAGAGTTTTATATAGATTAGTATATAGATTATTAGTTTAAATCTAGCTAAAGGCACCCTTTTTAAATTCTCTATTTTTCTTAAAAGCCTAATATACTAAAAGTAAGTAATACTATAAGAGATTAAATAAAATATAAATTAAGGTAATTATAAGGTCTAGTTTAGTAAAAAAGTTATTAAGTATAAACTAATTATTATATTATAATAATTATTATAATAATAATATAAAATTATATATAATTATTATAGGTAATAAAGTTAAGAACTTAAAGGGGACTTAAATATATATAT
>JAAHCF010000388.1:0-35666 GCA_038367545.1 Beauveria asiatica | reverse complement strand
GTAAAGATATTATTAGAGACTATAAAAAACCTTATAAGGCTTTAGATTATAAGGTAAATAATAGAAATTAGATATAAAAAAGGTAAAAAAGTTATTTTTAAAAACTATAAAAGGATATTATCCTTTTATATTATTCTTTATAAGTAAACCCTAGAGATAGTTAAATCTAACTAATATAATCTTCTTTATATAATAAGAAAAAAAATAAATAGCTATAAAATAATAATAAGTCTTATATAAATAACTCCCCTTATCTTTTTAATTTAAAATAAATACCTAAACGCCTAATAATAAAGATAAATAATAAACTTTCCCTCTTAAATTTATATACTAATTAATCTATTCCTCCTTAGCTTCTAGTAAAGCTTATAAGTAGATCTATCTTTACTTTAGAGCTTAGTTCCTCCTTTCCCTCTATAGCCTTATCTCTAATAACTTATTTATTAGTAATAACTTCTTTAGTAGTAGCCTAGTTATTAATAATAGCTTATTCCTTAGTAATAGCTTTCTTAATAATAGCTTATAACTTTTTAGCCTTCTTAAGCTTTTTAGTATACTTAATTAACTATTCCCTAATAATTTATAAAGCTTTCTCTATATTAGTAACTTTAGAATCTACTTAAGCCTCTAGTTATAATACTAGGGTCTTAGCTAAGGATAGGCGTATAGTTTAGTATATAATAATAGCTTTATAAACTTAGGTCTATATATTAGTAGTAACTAATCTATTTAGGATAAAGGGGATTAGGGATCCCTTTAAAGTAACTATATATAAAGCCTTTACTAGTTATACTTATACTATATCTCCTTCTAGTAGCTAGATAGTCTTAATAAGTATAGTCCTTAATAAGCCTATTTTCCTTTTACCTAGCTAAAGTACTAGAATATATCTAGTATAGGGTAGAGTCTATTTCCCCTAGTTCTAAAGCTAGTATATATAATAGGGGTATAATAAAGAGTTATTAATACTAAGGCTTAGGTTAGATATATTATTAGCTAGCTTTAGGTTATTTATATATATAAGCTATTTATAAATTAACTTATTCTAATCCTTAATAACGCTTAGAGCTTAATTATCTTTATTAGTATCTTAGCCTATAATAGTAGCTTTTTTAATTACCTCCTTAAGTTCTTTTAAGATTAGTAACCCTTATATAATCTAGATATCCCTTAGCTTATAGATAGCCTAATCCTTTATAGTAAAGGCCTATTATAAGGTTATAGAATATTAGGAGACTTAAGATATTATTAATAGTATAAACTCTTAAGTAGTTAAAAAAAGTTATTAATAAGTACTTAGTATTCTAGTAGCTATAGATTCTTTATTTAATAACTACTTTAGCTTCTAATCTAGAGGTCTTATTTTCCCTAATTAGGCTAAGAGGCTCTTAAGGGTATTAGGGCTTAAAGGGTTTACTAGCTTAAAACTCTACCTACTTTAGTTAGTACTTTATATAGCTAAAGAGCCTTATATAAGACCTAGGCCTACTATCTAGCTATTAAAACTAGTAGATCTATATCTTAAATATATAGCCCTTTTATTCTATAATTAATCCTAACCTAGGAAACCTTTTATATTACTAGGTCCCTTTATTAGGGGTATCTAAGGATTAGGGTATTATAGGTATTTATTTATATATATAATATTAGAGAATAGAATACTCTTTATTCCCTTAGGATAAGTAAATATAAACTCCTAAAGGCCTCTAGTAAACTTTAGGTTTAGTAGAGGATAATACTATTCTTCTTAATTATTTATAAGGAATATATTAATCTAATCCTTTAAGAGTTTCTTACCTATTTTATATAAAGCTAGACTATTAAATATAGATTATCTAGTTAGCTTTAACTTATAAAGCTTATCTAGGGTATTACTAATAAATCTAAGCTAGTAGGTCTATAAGAGTAGCTTTTTAATTTTTAACTTATTAGCTAGTATATAGTATAGAATATTTACTTAGAAGTTTTTATTTAAGACTTAAGTTAAGTATAGTCTATCCTAGTCTATCTAGTATAGCTTAGAGAGCTCTAGATTATAAGGTTCTTATATAGTAGCTTATATAGGGCTATTTATAGATAAGTTAATTAGCTTATTTAACTATTTCTTCCCCTATATCCTACTTATTAGCTCTAATAGGGTATTACTAATATAGCCTTATAATAATAGTATAATATTATAGATCCTTAAATAGCTATAAGACTACTTATTTCCTTAATTACTAATATTAGGGGTAAATATAAGGAAACTATAGGGGAATTATATATTAGTAAGCTACTAATAAAATATTAAGGCTATAGCTTTTATCTTTATATTTCTCCCTTCTAGAATAAAGTTAAAGATCTATAAAACTCCTAATCTCCTATTAAATACTATAATAACTTAGTACCTTCCTTTACTAAGGTTCTAGTAGCTTATAAAGTTAGCTAGGCTAACCTAGAACCTATAGCCTAGTAGACCTTACCTATAGTATAGTCTATCTTTAATTAAGCCTTTAAAGGGTAATACTCTTTTTATAAACTCCTAATCTTATTCTATTCTATCCTTAAGCTTATTAAGCTTATATATAAATAGTTAAGGATAGCCTTTAATTAGAAATTTAGTAAAAATAATTATAATAACTTTTTCTAGTCCTTAAATAATAATCCTTAGAGTAGCTAGAAGTAAGGTACTTTTAGCCTATTTATATTTTAAGAGTATATTATAAAGTCTAAAGTATAATATAAAATAATCTTTCTAGACTTCCTCTCTAACTATAAAGTAATTTAGTATATAATAAAAGCTTTTTTAAATATCTTAAAAAAGAGGATCTTTATAATTAAGGGGCTAGATAAGTTTTTCTTTTAGCTAAGTAGACCTTAGGTAAAAGATTAGTAGATACTATAAGTAGGATTTAATAATAAGTAAGTTAACTTACTTTTTTTCTTTAAGAAAGTAATATAGATAATTACTACCCTTTCTTTTAACTTTAAGATAAAATAATATAATTATTCTAATAAAGATAATAAAAATAAAAAAGAAAATAATAATAAAAATACTTATATAATAAAGTAGAAAATTAGAAATTAAGTAAGTATTTCTTAATATATAAGAGAGAAAGAAAATAGGTATAATAAAGTAGTAGACTATAAATTAGGCTATAGAGTATAAAAAAAAATAAAATAAAGTATATAAAAATAAATTCCTTACTTAACTAATAAGAATAGTAAAACTCCTAAGGGTATTAGGATAATAATAGACTTTAGAGGTTATAGTCTTTAGGGCTAAGATTAGGGGTTTAGAGGGGTAGAGTAAAATATAAAGAGCTTTAGGGGGATAAAGGAGGGAAAAGAAGAGGGAAGAGGATTTAAAGAAGAATAAGGTTTATATAAATACTTTTATTACTAGTTAATCTAATAACTTAAGTATATAAGGCTACTAGTCTATACTAGCTAATAGCTTTATTATAATAAATATATATAAGATTACTATATATTCTTAATAACTAGAATTACTAATATACTCCTCCTCTTATACCTTCTCTTCCCTAATAATTTCCTCTTCTTTTTCTTCTTTTCTTCTTTTTATCCTCCTAATTAACTTACCTAATAGGTCCTCTTATATCCTTATTTACCTTAATACTTCCTTACTTAATTATCCCTTAGGTCCCTTAATTAAATTTAAGACCCTTAAAATACTTAACTAGAAGCTTCTTAATATCTATACTCTTTTTAATATTATACCTAATATAATAAACTTTTATAATTATTATTACTTATAATAAATAATAGATAGTAACTATTACTATAATAAGCTTTAGGTCTCTTATATAAGTATTTTATAATCCCTAATCTCCTATATAGCTAATAATCTAGGCTATAAGAGACCTTATTCTCTTTATTATAGGTAGTAGAGGTTATAATATATATAAGACTCCTCTTTACCTTAAGCTTATATTCTACCTAGCTATATTAAAAGACTAGGCGTTAATAATATACTTTTAGGAGTATTTTTATTCTTCTAATTAAGTATTTTAAAGGATAATTACTAAATATACTCTTCTTTTTAAGGTATAGAGTATATACCTCCTTATTAAGGCTAAAACTCTCTTAGGCCCTATCCTTAGATTAGTATCTAATTATATTAATAAGTAAAAGGCACTCTTAATCTAGATATATAGCTATTAAAACCCTTAATTCTACTCTTATTACTTAATTACCTTTATATTAAATATTATCTTAGGGTATTCTTATATTCTATACTCTTTCTAAGATTATATCTCTATTCTAGGTATTCTTAGTAAATTATATAGTAATTATATTTAGTAAACTATTAATTAATAGTATAACTAGTAGCTTTACTTAGAGTACTAAAAGCCTTTAGAGAGTTAAGATAATAGTAAATATAGCTTATATAAAGATTAGGTTACTAATATTTAGCTAATTCCTCTTTATCTTACCTAGTTAGACTAATAATCTACTCCCTAAATTTACTATTAGTTATTCCTAGAAACTATAAATAGGCTAAGAGTTATTAAATAGTAATAGAAGCTTTTTTTTAATAGACTAAGTATAACCTTATATAAATAAAAAAATAAAAAATAAAATATAAAGAATTAGCTATACTACTTATAATTAAGGCTTTTTATTATATACTTCTTTTTAATAATAATAATTAATACTTTTAGTTTTATTTTTCTACTTTACTACTATCCTCTTTATAAGTTTCTTTATAAAAGCTAGAAACTTAGAGTTTAGATTATAGCTTTATATTAATTAGTATCCTTATCTTATATTATAAGTATATTTATAATAAGTCCTCCCCTCTTAAAGCTAGCTCCTTATAGTCCTTCTTATAGCCTTTTATATTATAAATTATAAATTATAATTTATTATTTTATAATTTATCTAGATTAGGAGTTCCCTTATTATCTTCTAGGATATACTTACTACTCTTACTATTACTTTTAGAGTTATCTTTTAGGGGATTAGTCTAACTATTATCCTCCTTATAAAACCACTACCTTACTTTATCCTTTTAAAATACCTTTAGCTAATCTATAATATATATTCTAGATAGGTTAATCTTATCTAGGGTCTTAAGATAGTATACTTTTATCTTATTATTATATCTTATTACCTTATAAGGACCTTACTAATATAATTTTACCTTTATATCCTAAGATAGGTTATTATTCTAAACTATATTATATACTAAGACTAGTATACTTACTAGTATTAGGCTCTTTTATAGTTAAAATCTATTTTATTAGTCTATCTAGGCTACTAATTACTTTTAAAAGCTAAAGACCTTTTTATATATAGCCTCTATATCTTTATAATACTTTAAGAGGACTCTTACCTTAGCTTTAAATAAAGACTATTAGTCTTATATATTATCTTAACTTATTAACCTCTAAGTTAAGACTATTAATTTTATTAGTAAGATTAGGTACTAACTAAATAGTAGCTAGAAAGGGGATCTTCTATATAATACTTATACTAATATCTAGTCTATAAGTAAAACTATATCTAGTAAGTATTATTAGGCTATTATATTAGGCCTAATTATTTTTATTATAATAGATATTATATTATAATACCTTATTTTTATTATTTTATTTACTTTTAGATTATATTTTAAGATTATTATATACTTATAACCTTAGTTATATAGTATAGTTAAAAACTCTCTTTTAAACTTTAATCTACTATTAATAATAACTTTTATAAATATACTATACTTACCTAGTAATTTCTTAATAAATCTAGATATAGTAGCTAAGTTATAGCTTTTAATAGGTATTACTTCTACCTAGTTAGTAAGATTATATTTAGCCTCTATAAGAAACTTATATCCCTAATTATTAGGTATATATTATAAATTAAAGTATATTTTCTTTATAAGTCTTATAAGCTTTATATATTATATAGTCTCCTTTTTATATATAATAGTCTACTTCTAGTAAGACTTATATACTTAAATAGTAGCCTATATATCCTTATCTATTTTTAGCTAAAAGTATTAGGTATTAATTTATTTACTTATAATCTAAGATCCTCTATATTTAAAAGAACTATAGGCTTCTCTAATTATTATCTTTCTAATATCTAAGTTATTAACTAGTAAGAGTAGTTTAGGCCTCCTTAGAACTTTTTAATATAGGCTTCTTTTATAGAAAAGATATTAATTTATATTATTCTTAAACTTATACCTCTAATTAAGAGGTATACCTTCTAAATATTAAGCTATTATTAAAAATATTATTATTAATTAACTTTTATTACTATATCCTAATTTAAGGAGTAAGGTATTATTATATATAAAATTTAGTACTAAGTTAATAAACTCCTTTAAATCCCCTTTATACTCTACTTCTAGAAGGTTAAATAGTCTTATTAGTTTTTAAGATAATATATTTACTACTAAATTCTTTTTATTAGGTATATATAAAACTATAAAGTTAAATAGTTAAATATAGCTTAACTACTTTATAATTAGTACTCTTATAATATTATTTATTTTACTATTAATTTATTATTTTAAGACTAATATATCTATTTTTAAGATAAAACTAATACTATAGATATAATTATATAGTTATTAGAATATATATAATAATCCTCTAGCTTTATACTTTATTTAATTATATCTTATCTTTATAATAGTCTAAATACTATTTTTAAACTATATAAATATTCTCTTCTCCTTAATTATTTATATTAATATTACCCTCTATTTAAATAATAAAGTATTTATTTAGAGGATAATTACTCTTATACCTTATTTATAGCTTAAGGTAATTAGGATTAGGGCTATAGTAAGCCTCCTCTTTAACTCTTCTATTACCTCTACTTATAATCCTCCTTACTTAAAACCTATATCTTTCCTTAAGAGCTATATTAAGGGTTTAATAATACCTAAATAGCCTTTAATTATAGGTTTATAACTAGCTATTATACCTAAAAAGCTATATACTTCCTTAATATTATAATACTTCTTCTACTCTTAAATCTTTAAGACCTTATACTTTATAAGATTATAACTAAAAGTACTATAGAGGAACCCTATAATTACTACCCTCTTTTAATACTAATAGCTTTTCTTATTAGAAATTATATAGTTTACTAATTTAATATTTACTAGGACCTTATTAAGGTTTTAGATATACTCTATTATATAATACCTAATTCCTAAAAGTACCTCTTTATTATTATATATATTATTAAAGCCTTATATAATAATATTATCTAAGTAAGGATAGTAAATCTCTAATATAAGCTTTATTAGTATTTATATTATTATATATATAAACTATATAATAGAGTTAGTAGCTCCTTAGGGAAGTATATATATTCTTAATAGGCTAATAAGACTAAGGAAAGTTATTAAATCTTAACTTCTAAGGGCTAAAGGCACCTAATTATAGCTAAAAAAGAAATCTAGTAATAATAAGATCTTATATATTATAAAGTCTTTAGTAATCTCTTTATAGATTAGAGGGATATTTATATTTCTAATTAATACTATATTAATATATATTACTAAGTTAATTAGTTATAAACCTTTATCTAGTTTAATAACTAAGAATATTAGATTCTTATAGGGGCTATAACTCTTTTTTAAGATACTAGCTTCTAGCCTTATCTTAAGTAACTAGATAAACTTTAATAAAATTCCCTTTAGGATTAGGATTAATTTTATTTACTAGGGCTTATAATTAATAACTTTTAGCTCCTATAAAAGTACTATACTAGGATTAAGTTACCTACTTTCTTTAAAAGTCTAGGCTAATATAGCTTCTTTATTATAGAGTATTATAAGGAATATCTCCTATTTATTTTTTATTAAATTACTAATCTATTCCTTAATACTTTATAGCCTTTCCCTATATATTTAAGAGCCTTTCTTAATCTTTAAGAATTTACTTATTAAAAAGTTAATATATTTATAAATAGCTTTTACTTCTTTTTTTACTTCTTTTTACTTCTTCTCCCTTTACTTTAGATTACCTTTTAGTATAGAGTTATTAAATATATTTAATAATTCTACCTTTACCCCTTTCTTCTTATAAAGAGTAAAGACTTTAATCTTATCTTCTAGTTACTCTTATAGATTTATAATTATATTTTCTTTTTTTATTATAACTTTTTCTCTTATAATAATCTAATATAGGGTCTTCTTAACTTTTACTTTATTATCCTCTCTTAATCTAAAAATTATATCCCCTTCCTTAAATTCTCTCTTTAATATATCTTCTCTTTATATAAGCTCCTAATTAATAGCTATAGTCTATATTTATAGTAACTATTATCTAGACTTAAGTAACTTACTAATAGCTTCTTAGGCTCTTAGTCCTACTATAGGGGTTATTATTCTAATATTACTAAACTATATTTATAACTCTATACCCTCCTAATCCTCTAAATACTTAAATATAACTTAAGTAAATTAAATAAAAGGTATTCTTAAGATAAAGTCTATAAATACTAGTCTATTAGTTATATAGATTCTTTATTAAATAAAGGTATTCTTAAGGTATAATTATAGTAGTATAGATCTAGTTATAATTACTTACTTATTAGAGTAGGATATAAATATAACTTATTAGGGTTCTATAATAACCTTATACTTAGTAGCTAGTTCTTAGCTTATAATATTTCCTTCTATACTAGAATCCACTAGTGCCTCTATTAGTAGGTATTTAAGGGTATTTACCTTAATATAGATAAAAAGTAAAGACTATTAAATAGTTATAATATATCTAATATTAAAGATATAATATATATATATATATTCTTACTTAACCTCCTAATTAGTAATCCCTTTATTACCTAAGCTAGTAATTAGAGGTCTTATACCTATAAAAATAATTTTTATACTTACTAGTTCTCCTACTTTATTAGTAATTACTAAATACTCTCTCCTTTTTATTAGGGCTAATTATTTATACTCTTATTCTTAAGTAATATACTCTTTAATTAGGATTATACTAATATTTATTATTAATATAGTATTATAGAAGGTACTCTTAATAGCTACTTACTCTTTAATATATAAGGTAATAGTAGCTAGTCTCTTCTTAGCCTTAGAGTTTAAGAGAATTACTAGGATTATTTCTATTTTCTAGATCCCTTCTACTATATCTAAAACCCTTTAAGTAAGTAAGTATCTAATTTCTAAGTTATATTATATAACTTCCCCTACTATTATACTTATCTTTTTTAATATAATATTATTTATAACTTACTATTATAGATTACTAGTATTAAATTTAATCTTATTCTTTAGGCTCTCTTCTTTACTAGGAGAAGAGCTTACCTCTTATATAGCTATAGATCTAAGGCTCTAGAGCTTAGTAAGTAGGTTATCCTTTTCTAATAAATTATTAGATATTCTAGATTACTTTCTAAAGTATAGCTTAATATTTACTATATTAGTAATTAAGGGTTCTAATTAGTTATTATTATTAAGATAAATAATATTAGCTTTAAGACTACTAGGCTTTACCTTAGATACTAGTTTTCTCTAATTCTTTAGTAGGTATTACTAGGTAAAGTCTACTTCCTCTTATTTTTAAGGTCTTAAGACTAGTTCTAGCTTAGACCCTCTTTATAAGGTTAATACTTATTTTATAAACTTAGAGCCTAATACCTTTAAGGCCTATAAGATAATAAGCTTCTAAATAGGCTACTTACCTTAAAACTAATATAATAACTAAGATAAAATAAGGTACTTATTCCTTAATCTAAATAAGAGTATATATATAGTTAAGTTATATATATAAAAGTATACTAAGGCGTTTATATTTATAAGGTTATAGATATTAAGAAAGTGTCTTTACTTAAAGTAGTACTAGTAAACTTACTCCTTATTAGTCCTTATTATATTAATATAGACCTCCTATTCCTTAGTATTCTAATCCTCTTCTATCTTTATATTATTAATTATTACTAGAGCCTTATCCTTTTCCCTAAGTATCTTATTATTTTATTAAATAAGAGCCTACTAATTATTATTTTATTTCCTAAAGATATAAATTACTAAGCCCTCTATCCTCTTTAGAATATTATACTAATTAATTAGGTTAATAGTGGGTTTAATATCTTACTTAAAGATAAGTTTTATATTTTTAACTTTCTCTAGAGGTTCTCCTTTTACCTTTACTAGAACCTTCTAATTAGTAGCTTTTTTATACTTTTTATCTTATATAAATTAGATTTAGTCCCTAATAAAGTAGAAAATTTACTAGTATATATCCTTATATATTAGTTTACTAAAATAAGTAGTATTAATATTATATTATTCTATTATACTATAATAGACTCCTAATAGTATTACTAATTATAGATATCCTAACTACTTATTAGATATAAGAAGCCTCTTATCTAGTAGTTTATAAAGATACCTATACTTAATAAGCTATTTACTAATAATATAATAATTATTAGTAAGTAAATATTTATTATATCTAAATAACCTAATCTAAGAACTATACTACTCCTTAGTATTATACTTAAAGTAGTACTTAGTTAGATACTTCTTAGCCTCTTTTTAATTATATTAGAATATAATTAACTTAACCTCTTCTATTAAGTAAAGCTAAGTTATATTTATTAGTTTATTAAACTAATATATATTTAAAATTCCCTTTATATTTATCTATTTATTAAACTTCCTTAAGAACTTTATAGTATTATCTCTAATAAACTTATCCTTAAAGATAGTCTTTAGCTAAATTTAAGTATAGATTAGAATAGCTAAAAGATCTTTATTATTTACTAAGTTAAGAAAGTCTAAGTTAAGATTAGTAAAGTCCTTATCTATAACTCTTCTTATTACTCCTCCTCTTATAATATACTCTCTTATCTTTTTTCCTTTTACTAAGGTCCTCCTCTTCCCTCCTTTCTCCTAATTATTAATTCCTATATCCTTAAGACCTTAGTCTTTAGTTATATTAGTTAAATTATTATTAAGAGTAATTAGGTCTTTTATTATAATAAAAGACTCCCTTTTATAACTCTTTAATACTTTAATATTACTAAATAGTATAAATAATACTATAATTAGGAGTTTTAAGGTATAGAATAGTTAAAATAGTATAAAGTAAGGGTAATATCTCTTTAAAAGATTAAATAACTTTTAATTAGCTTACTATTTACTAAAGAAGAAAGGGGTTTTATTTATTATAAATATTATAATATCTCCTTTTCTTTTATATTAATTACTAGGTCTATAATCTTTTTACTTTTAATTATTTCTATTAGGCTTTACCTTAATCCTTATCTTTATCTATTCTTAATATTCTTCTCTAACTAGGGTATCTTTATAGGCTATTTACTTAGTATCCTAATACTATAGGGTAATATAGTTATTATCTAGATTAAGAGTATTTAAATACCTTAGAAGAATTTTTTAGAGAGTATAGGCTAAGAGTAGTTTATTTCCTAGATAGTATAATAACCTAAGATACTTTATATTTAGCTTTTAGAGTCTAAACCCTTTTTAGCCTACTAATCTTATATTCCTTAGCTTTTTTATCCTTCTTTAGCTAAGAATACTTTAATCTTTATCCTAGTTCCTTACTTACTTAACCTATACTTTATTTCCCTAAGTAAAGACTCTATCTATAGACTATTTACCTAGTACTCCTATACTATAAGATAATTTAACTATATTCTTAATTATAGTACTTTAACTATATTAATAATATCCTACTTAATTAGATTAAGAGTAGGTCCTTTATAGTTAATATTATAGTTATATAATTATTTACTTTCCTCTATAATAAACTAAACTCCCTTTTATAGGTACTAATCTTATAATTACTAGTCCTAGTATTTTCTTAATAAGAAACTACTTTAATCCTTATCTATCTATATAATATTCTATTTATAGTTCTTCTTCTAATCTTAAATATTATTATAAGTTATTTACCTACTATTTCTTTATCTATATCTTAGTTTAGTAATAAAACCTTCTTATAATTATAAAGCCTAATAGCTATTATAACTTAGGATAAACTATTCTTAAATCCTTATATATTATTAAGCTTATTAGCTCCCTTAATAGCTTTTCTTTTAGGCTTTTATTATAATAGCTTTTTAATACTCTTAACTAATAATTAGGGGCCTTTTAACTATTAACTAAGGTTTCTCCCTACTATAATCTCTATTATAATTATTACTAAGGGAGAAAGTAGCTAAAATATATAAAGTATTTACTATTATTTATAAGGCTATTAGACTAGTTTATAATACTAATAGAAATATAGTCCCTCTAAGGGTATTATATATATATAAAGTATTTATTAACTCCTAATTAAGAGGTTAATATTATAAAAAATATATAGTATTAAATAAGGGCTTAAATAATTAGTAGTGTTATTACTTACTAAATTATTAAAGGCTTTATATTAGATAAAGATATTATTAGAGACTATAGAAAACCTTATAAGGCTTTAGATTATAAGGTAAATAATAGAAATTAGATATAAAAAAGGTAAAAAAGTTATTTTTAAAAACTATAGAAGGATATTATCCTTTTATACTATTCCTCGTAGGTAAACCCTAGAGGTGGTTAAATCTGACTAATATATTATATTTAACTTAATAATAAAGGCCTTATTATTAAAAAATTTAAATTTATTTTTAAATAAAAGTTTAGTTATTAAGTACCTCCTTTTTAATTTATTAATAATTATTATATATCTTTTTATTAATCTAATAAAGTATTAAATTTAAAAAAGTAATTTATATAGAGTATTACTATTTATGTGGTGCCGTTTTACTATTTATGCGGTGTACCTAGATTTAAAGGTAAACCCTATATAAATAGAAGTATCTTTTAGCTAGCCGCTATCACTGCTATCGCCGCCATCGCCGCTATCATCGCTAGCGTTACCGCTCTTAACACTTACTAATTTACTTAAAAACACGCGAATATAATAGCTATATTATACATAGCGTAGAGATACTATTTTTTTTAGGCTATAGCCTAGCCTAGCGTAAATTTAGTAGTTTACTAAAAGATACTTCTATTTATATAGGATTTACTTATAAATTTAAGTACTAATACTATATAAATAGTAAAATAGTACTATATAAATAGTAATACTCTTTACACGTGCCACGCACCTACCGCTCTGCTATTAGGTGCTAGATAGCTAGGTGGCTACTAAAAGCCTCCTTAGCTAGGTAGCTACCTCTAGTAAGAGCCTTAACTTTAATATAAGATAATTAATTTTATAAAATAGTTATTTAAAATTTAATTAAATCTATAAATAGCCTTATTATAGTATAATTACCTTACCCTCTTTTTAGCTTTTTTTTATACCTTTTCTACCTCTTTTTATTATTTAGTATTAGTATAGATTATCTTATATTATGCCTTCTTAAGATTATATTCTTTATAATCTTTAACTATTATTTACCCTTATAAAGCTAAAAGTATATTACCTTTTTATATATAAAAGCCTAAAGTTTAATACTTATTATAGTTATTTTTTAAGCTATTTTTATAACTATTAAATAGTTATTAAGTTACTAATTTCTAGTTATAATTTACTTAATATTATATTATAGCTAGTATACTTAGTTTTTTAGTTTATTAAGTAATTCTCTTATCTTAAGTATTTATAAAATTAAGTCTTAGATTTTCTTTATTAACCCCTAAATATACTAAAAACTAATATTAATTAATTATAAATTAGTTAGTATTTAAAATAATAAAGAAAATAACTAAGTAGCTAATAAAGATAATAATAATATTATTATTACTTCTTCTTCTTTTTTTTCTTTAGTCTTAAGGTATAATTTATATACTTCTTTAATAATAAGGTCTAGCCTATATAGTTAGATTTTTAATTTTTAGAAGGCTAATTTAATAGATTTTTCCTTTAATATTAAATAATATATATTATTAATAATTAATAAGAATTCTAGTTTAGTTAGTTAGTTAAGGCTATTATAAATTAGTATATTAATTACTTTAAAATAATAGTACTTTATAAAAGAAAAAATAACTATATTAAAAGACTAAAGAAGATATATTAAATATAAAAAAAGCTTAAAAATAAAGATATTATAGTAATTACTAATAGGTATATAGAAGTAAGAGTGCTAGTAAAAGATATAGAAGAAGAGATTATATTATTAACCTTATTATTCTATTTTCTAGCTAAGAAAATTATTTATTATTTATAGAGAAAAAGAGATATAATATTACTTAAAAAAAACTCTATTTATTCTAGAATTCCTCCTTTATATATTATAAAGTAGGGTATTAGCTAATATTACTACCCTATTAGTTTTAGTAGCTTTTTAATACTATTTTAGCTATTTTAGTAGTTTTAACTATACTACTAGTATTAGTAGCTTATAAGGAGTCCCTATAGAAGCCCTACTTTTAATACCCCCTCTAGCTTACTAAGGGGCTAAGCTTACTTATAAGTATAACTAAGTATAGTTAATATTAATCTAGTATAGGGTAGCTGCCTACCCTATACCTTATTAGTATAGGATAGTGTGCTACCCTATACTACTACTAACTACTAGCGTGTGTAGGTAATTAATAGCGCTAATTAGTAGCGCTAATTAGTAGCCTATAGCGCTACGCTTAGTAAGTTATAGTATACGCAGGCGCTACGCGCGTCTTTTATAACACGTAGTAAGTATTAGTATAGGGTAGTATACTACCCTATACCACTACTAATTACTAGCGTGTATAGGTAATTAATAGCACTAATTAGTAGTACTAATTAGTAGCCTATAGTGCTATACTTAGTAAGCTATAGCATACGTAGGCGCTACGCATATCTTTTATAACACGTAGTAAGTATTAATATAAGGTAATATACTACCCTATATTACTACTAACTACTAGCGTGTATAAGTAATTAATAGCACTAATTAATAGCTTATAGTACTATACTTAGTAAGCTATAGCGTATATAGGCGCTATATATATATTTTATAGTATATAGTAAGTATTAGTATAAGGTAGTATACTACCCTATACTACTACTAACTATTAGTATATATAGGTAATTAATAGTACTAATTAGTAATACTAATTAGTAGTTTATAGCGCTATACTTAGTAAGCTATAGTATATATAGGTATTATATATATATTTTATAGTATATAGTAAGTATTAGTATAGGGTAGTATACTACCCTATATTACTACTAACTACTAGTATATATAGGTAATTAATAGTACTAATTAGTAGTACTAATTAGTAGCCTATAGTATTATATTTAGTAAGCTATAATATATATAGGCGCTATATATATATTTTATAGTATATAGTAAATATTAGTATAGGGTAGTATACTACCTTATACTACTACTAACTACTAGTATATATAGGTAATTAATAGTGCTAATTAGTAATACTAATTAGTAGCTTATAGCGCTATACTTAGTAAGCTATAGTATATATAAGTACTATATATATCTTTTATAGTATATAATAAGTATTAGTATAGGGTAGTATACTACCTTATACTACTATTAACTACTAGCGCGTATAGGTAATTAATAGTACTAATTAGTAGCCTATAGCACTATACTTAGTAAGCCATAGTATATATAGGCGCTACGCGCGCATTTTATAGTGTATAGTAAGTATTAGTATAGGGTAGTATACTACCCTATACTACTACTAACTACTAGCGTGTGTAGGTAATTAACAGCGCTAATTAATAGCGCTAATTAGCAGCGCTAATTAGTAGCCTACAGTACTACACTTAGTAAGCCATAGCGTGCGTAGGTACTATACGCGTATTTTATAGTATATAGTAAGTATTAGTATAGGATAGCATATTACCCTATACTACTACTAACTACTAGTATATATAGGTAATTAATAATACTAATTAGTAGCGCTAATTAGTAGCCTATAGCGCTATACTTAGTAAGCTATAGTATACGCAGGCACTATATATATCTTTTATAGCGTATAGTAAGTGTTAGTATAGGGTAGCGTACTACCCTATACCGCTACTAACTACTAGCGTGTGTAGGTAATTAATAGCGCTAATTAATAGTACTAATTAGTAGCACTAATTAATAGCCTATAGCGCTATGCTTAGTAAGCTATAGTGTATATAGGCGCTATACGCGTTTTTTATAGTATATAGTAAGTGTTAGTATAAGGTAGCATACTACCCTATACTACTACTAACTACTAGTATATATAGGTAATTAATAGCGCTAATTAGTAGTACTAATTAGTAGCCTATAGTATTATACTTAGTAAGCTATAGCGTATATAAGTGCTATATATATCTTTTATAGTATATAATAAGTATTAGTATAGGGTAGTATATTACCCTATACTACTATTAACTACTAGTATATATAAGTAATTAATAACACTAATTAGTAGCCTATAGTACTATACTTAGTAAGTTATAGTATATATAGGCGTTATATATATATTTTATAGTATATAATAAGTATTAGTATAAGGTAATATACTACCCTATACTACTACTAACTACTAGTATATATAGGTAATTAATAGTACTAATTAGTAGTACTAATTAATAGCCTATAGCGCTATACTTAGTAAGTTATAGTATATATAAGCGCTATATATATCTTTTATAGCGCATAGTAAGTATTAGTATAAGGTAGTATACTACCCTATACTATTACTAACTACTAGTGTATATAAGTAATTAATAGCGCTAATTAGTAATACTAATTAGTAGCCTATAGCGCTATACTTAGTAAGCTATAGTATATATAGGCACTATATATGTTTTTTATAGTATATAGTAAGTGTTAGTATAGGGTAGTATACTACCCTATACTACTTTATTAATTACTACTATATATAAGTAATTAATAGTACTAATTTAGTAGCCTATAATACTATACTTAATAAGTTATAATATATATAGGCGTTATATATTAGTATATATTATATTAGTATAGGTATAAAGGTATAGGGTAAGTACTTATCTTATACCTAATACTATATTAGAAAAAGTTATTTAATTTAAAAAATTTTTATATTATTAGATTTATCTTAATTTATTAAGTCTAATAGTATTACTTATTTTATTATATAATTAAAAGTAGTTAATTAGAATAAGAATTAAGTATTATAAGTATATTTTTAATAAATCTTATATAAATAGATTTTATAGAAAATAAAAGTTAGCTTATAAGTATAATTTAGTAAAGGTATTTTACTTAGGTACTTATAGGACTTATAAGGAACCCCCTAAGGGTAACTTAACTAATATATTATAAGTTAAGGCTAGATTAGGTAATATTAGTCTAGTACTATATTAAGGTATAGTTTACTTAGTATAGAGGCTCTTTTAATAAGCTAATAGTTTTTCTAATAAAATAAGTTAACCTATTTTATAGGTAATTCTAACTTACCTTATAAAGTAGTTAGCTTACTTAAAAGATTATTTTAGTACCTAAGAAAATTATAACTTAGGGGAATTCTAACCTATTAAAGGTCTATTTAAGGTATCCCTTACCTAGTAAGGACTAGAGGTATATTTACTCCTAAGATACTAGAAAAATACCTACCCTATAAAGACTAGCCTATTTTTCTTATTAATTAAGGTACTAGGGATTTTCTTATTAAAGAATAAGCTTATTATAACTAATTTTTTATTAAATTATAAAAGCTTAGTATACTAAGATATAGTATATATAGGTAACTAACTTTATTATTTTAGCTTTTTATTTACTAGTTATAAGTCTTTATCTTTAAGATACCCTAAAGGTCTTAAAAAGAAACCTAGTAGGTCTTCTAAGATCTTAAGACTTAGCTTACTATTATAAGGCTTTTTAATAGTTAATCTATTAAGTATATAGTATATTATTTTTTATAATAGAAGATTTATACTATATACTAGTAAGCTTAGTTTAGATCTTAGAGGCCTAAGAGCTTCTAGAAGCTTTAGAACTTAGTACTTAATAAGGGCTTTATTAGGCTATCTACTAGTATTATATTAGTCTTAAGATATCTAATATTAATTAAGCCTATTTAGGCTTTTTATTAAATATAGTAAAACTTTAGAAGTATATACTTTATTCTAATATACTAGTTTAAGTCTTTAGTATTTAATATAAAGCCTTAATTATTATAAAATAGTATTAAGGACTAGTCTTATAGTATCTATATATAAGTATTATAATAGTTATTAATTCTCTTAAGGAGAAGGAAAGGAGGAGAATATAGTTCTTTTTATACTTAGCTACTACTTATAAGTCTTAATAGTCTATACCTCTAGTATAGGCCTATTAGCCTATAGCTTAGTAATACTAGGTATAGGCGTTTAGCCTAAGTTTATTATATATACCCCTCCTTTACTTATTCTTTATTATAATACTATATAAGATATTATATAATACTATAAGTTATATTATTAAGAATTCTATTACCTAATACTAATAATAATATATATTATATATAGTATTATTATAAGTTATTATAATAGGGTTATATAGTTATATAAGGTTATATATATCTTATAGAATTTTTTATATAGGCTTTATAGAATTTTTTATATAACTATATTAAAGGTAAAGTAGTTACTAGGTTATAGTAAGGTTTATATAATATATATTATTTTACTCTTATTATATACTTTAATAATTACTTTATATCCCTTATTTCCTTACTTATTATAGCTAATTAAGAGTATTATATATTTATTATAGTTTACTTTACTAATTAAGTTATACTTAAAGGGTTATTATAATATTAAATTTATACTAGTATTATAAGAATATATTAAAAAGTACTAGTAAAAGATTAGTATTTATACTTATTATTAGTTATTATATTTATTATTCTTTTTTTTTCTTTATAGTTTAGCTTCTTTTTCTTTTTAATATTTATATAATTATTTATATAATTTTACCTTAAATTATCTTAAAAAACTATTACTATTACCTTAAAATCGCCTAATTTTTACTTTACTACTATAACTTTATTATATTATATTTATAATAACTAGTCCCCCTCCCCCTTTATTATCTAATAATAATAATAATACTAGCCCTTTAAGATATACTTATATTTACTACTTTATAAGTAATATTCTTATCTTTAGTAACTTAGATAATAAAGAATTTAATATAATATAAAAGATTAACTTTTTATATATTATATACTTTAATACCTTTATTTATTTAATAAAGTTTAAATATATACTAATATCTAATAATACTTATTAAGTTTATTATAATAAGAAGTATATATATATATATAAATATATATTTTTTACTAATTATCTTTATTTTTATTATATTATCTTTAATATAATTAAGTTAATTAAAAATAATATAGTTATTAGTATATTAGTTATTAGTAAAAAGTATAAAAAAAGGTATAAGTTCCTTATTACTTTAATAGATTTTACTTATATTATATATTACTTTAATAATACTCTTAATACTACTAAGGCTAACCTAAGTATTATACTTAATACCTTTACCCCTTAGCCTATATTAGGTCTTATATTATTTAGTTTTTAGGTTATACTTACTCTTTTTTCTTCTTATAGTTATAGTATTTAAAATAATATAAGCCTCTTTATTAGTATACTAATTACTAGTATATAAGTTAACTTTTAAACTCTTATTATAAATTCTTTAATTATTTTTTATATAATACTTATTTATTAAATATAAATTAAATAATATATATTTTAAAAAAGTATATTAACTACTTTTATATTATTATAAACCCTTTATTATTATATTATTAAGTATTATAATAATAATTAATAATATTTATTTTCTTATTATAATTTTTATAATTAGGACTTTTTTTATTATTATTATAATAACTATTATTACTTATACTCCTTTTACTTCCCTTCTTATTATTACTCTTTATATTATTACTCTTACTCTCTTTTAGTAAAAGAGTTCTCCTCTTTTAGTTAGAACTTAAGCTAAAATTATTAAGATTCTTCTTTACCTTATAATAATTAAGGCTTTAGCTATAGTTATTAATAAGCTATTTATATTTTTATATTTTTTTTATATATTTTCCTTATAATACTAATATATATTTTTTAATACTAAAAAAGTTTTTTTTATTTTTTTACTTTAGTTTTATTTTAGTTATATAAGTATAAGCTATATATACTAAAAAGCTAAGTATAAACTTAATAAGACTATAAGTCTAAGGTTAAGGCCTTTTATAATATAGTATTATAAATATAAAATAAATACTTTTAAATATAATTTATCTTTAAACTATTATTATATTTTTATTATAAAAGTATTACTTAAAAATAGTTTAGTATTATATTATATATAGACTATTATTTATATAAAGATTATCTTATTTTACTTTAAAATTATAAAGTACTTTATAATCCTCTAATATAAAGAAAGGTTTTTATATAAATATCTAATAACTAAGCTATTTTATTAATACCTTTTATACCTTATTATAATTATACTAATTTTATATATATAATATTTTTTTAATATAATATTCTAATACTAGTATAAAATTAATACTATTATTTACTAGTATTAGCTTTAATACTTAATTATTATAAGCCTAAGAAAGAAAAGGGTTATTAGTAGTTCTTTTAATAAGGTCTATATAAAAGGTTTTATATAAGTTCTTTAATATATTAAGTATTATAATTAGTAATATTAGTATATTTATTATTATATACTTAAAGTAGACTTAATTAAGTTTTTTATTAAGATATAATATTATAATATTTTATAATAAAAGCTAGACTTAATTATCTTTTTAAAATACCTTTACTAGTTATTAGGCCTTATTAGCTAACTCCTTTTATTACTATTAGATAAAGACTATTATAGCCTAAGTAAGTTTAATACTTTAGTAAATTTATTCTATAAATACTCTAATATAGCCTAATAATAACTTAAGTAATACTATAAAAATAAGGTATAGTTATATAAGATCTTTATTATAATTATATAAAAAGAAGTTTAAGCTTATACTTATTATTAAAAAGTTTTTATTATTTAATATTTATTATATTATTAAGAGTTATTATACTTAGTTAAATTATAAGTATAATACTAAAATATATAAAATAGTCTATATCTCCTAATTTACCCTCTTTATACTATTATCTATTTAAGAGTAGTATATAATAAAAAGAAGTTATTTAGTACTTATTAGCTAATAAATTATATACTAGAACTTACTTACTTAGTTAGAATTATAATTATTAATTATTTATAATAAGAACTTATAAAAATATTACTAATAAAAGAGGAATTATATAATATATTTATTTACTATTATAAAGGTTATAGTCTTTAGTTAGATGAATTTTAATAAGTAGTTAGTAATAATTATTAAATATTATAGTTTTTTATTAGTATAAGCTAATAGCTTTATTATAAAGTCTACTAAGATTTATTATTAGTATTAATCTATTATTAGGATTAGTTAAAGTAAGTCTTAGTATAACTTCCTTAACTTATAAGCTTTATAATATAAATAGTTTTATATATATTATATTATATTTATTAATATTTTATACTAATAATAAGACCTTATAAATAATATAAATATTAAGTTCTTATTAAGGTAAGTTATAATAAAATTTATATAAATTTACTTAATTAATACTATAATAAAAAGCTTTTATTTTAGTATTTATAAATATCCTTAATATTAAAGATAATAGTATACTAAGACTATATAATCTACTATTTACTTTTTAGAGTTTACCTTTAATAAGAATTTCTATATATTATTATAAATTATAATAATCTTATAAAAGTAGCTAAAATCTACCTTTATAGTTATTTACTAGAGAGTATTAAGGTCTTTATTTATAAATAATAATAATAAGATAATATAATCTAGGTAATCTTTTAGTATTATAATATTAATTAGATATAATATTTTTATTAGTAGTTTATTTAGTTTATCTTTATATACCTCCTAATAACTAAAGGTATTTAATTATATTATTAGTAGACTAGGATAATAATAAAACTAGTAATAGAATATAAATAAGAATTTTACTTAATAGGTCTAGTATTTTAAAAGTAAGTATAACTTTATAAAGTATTTAAAATTCTTATAATTAGTTAATATTATAAAAAATAACTCTTATCCTTATAATTTTACTTTTTATATATATAAATAGTTTATAACTACTAATAGCTTTTTATTATAAATTATATAATTATACTTTATTATTATAAGTTTATAAAAGTAATAAATAATAAACTATAATATATTATTATTATTTAGTTAAGAGAGATAGCCTCTTAGGCTAATATTAGAGTAGTTTATTTTTATTAAGGTATCCTTTATTAGATCTTAAAGGGTTAAGTAAGGTTTAAATAAGAATAATAGTTTAAGTTACTTAAATACTAACTTTTCTTTTATACTTTAAATAAAAGGTATATACTTTTTAGTTAAGTAAGTAAATAGCTTTATTATTAAAGTAAAGTTAAAGAAGAACTTATAATAGAAGTTTATAAAACTAAAAAAGCTATATACTCTTTTTATTATCTTAAGAGCTTCTTATTTATAAATAGCCTAGACCTTCTTTAGGTCTAGTATTAATAATATATTAGCTATAATAATAAAACCTAAGTACTTTATTATTTTAACTAAGAACTTATACTTTTTAAGGTTAAAATAAAGTCTAATATTTTAGAGCTTTTAAAAGATAATTAGAATCTTCTTTTTATAGTTTACCCTATTATTAAAGCTATAAATAAGAATATTATTTAAATAAATAATAATATAATTATCTAGTATATTCTTAAGAATATAGTTTATATAATATTAAAATATAACTAAGATACTAAATAGACTAAAAGAGTATATTAGTTATTTAAAGAGCTTAAAATATATTTTAAAAGTTATATATTTCTTAATACTAAGTTTTATTTATAATTTATAAAAGGCTAAGTAAATATTTAGCTTTATAAACTATTTTATAATAAAAAGAGTATAAAGTATCTTTTTAATTAATAATAATAAATAGTAATTATCTTTTAATATTATATTTAGTCCTTAATAGTTTATATAAAAGTACTAGTTATTATTTAATTTCTTAATAAGTAAGACTAGTATAATAGTAAAGGAAGAGCTTACTTTAATTTAACCTTTATTTAATAAAGTAATAAGCTATTATTATAGCTTAAATAGCTAATTATAAGGTATTTAATATAGTTATTTATATAATAGTTATTCTTTAGAATTATTTAGTTATATTTTTATCTTTATATTATAATTAAACCCTTTATAATATAAAAGTAATACTATTATATCTCTCTCCTTAAATAATCTCTTATACTATTAGTATATTATTAGTAATAGTTTAGATATTATTAAGTAGTATTTAAAAATAGTATTAAGTTTATAGATATTTATAATAAAAATAAATATCTTTTTTTAGTTAATATTAAAATTTTATTTTAACTATTTATAAAAATATTTATTACCTAATAAAATTAAATTAGGGATTATTTATTATTTATTAATAATATATATTATCTCCCTTAAAGAAGACTTAAGGTATATATAATATTACTTTATATTTAAAAGTAAGCTATAATAAGTAATCTAAAATAACCTTAATATTATAAGGTAAGAGAGTATAAAGATTATATAGAGAAAGACTAAGAATACCTAATTATTAATATTTATTTATATCTTAATTATATATATTACTTAGAATCTTAAGAAGTTTTTAATTATAACCTTAATTACTTATTTTATTAATAATAATACTTATTAAAGGTATAATATTATAATTATATTTTTACTTATAACTTTATAATATTTATAACTTATATTTACTAAGATATTTATAAAGATATAGGTTTTTAAAATAGTTAATATAAAAAATAGTTTTATATTTATTTTACTAACTATATTATCTTATATTATTATTATTAAGGGGGTAGTTTTTATTATAGTTTATATATATATATTTACTAATTATAAACCTAAGAGAAGTTTTTTCTTTAAACTTCCTTTTTTTTTAAATTACTTTCCTTAACCTTATTATTTACTTATATAATAACCTAATTAACCCTTATATTTAGGTAATAAGTAAAAAGTAAATAATACTTCCTAATCTTATAATTATCTTAGTTATAATAAAAGTAAATACTAGTTTCTTTATACCTCTAAAAAGCCTTATTTAAAACTTAGTTTATATATTTCTTAAGCTCTTAAGAGGATATAAATCTTATATTAGTTATTATTAAAATCTAAAGGGTATTAATATTATTTATTAGTATATCCTTTTCTTAGTTAGTTTATTAAACTATATTACTTTATTAAATAAAAGGTTAATATTATTTTTTAATCTAATAAAATTTAAGGTTTATTAATAACTCTTATAGTTTTTATATAATAAAGTTATAGTTTATTTTAAAAATCTATTAGCTTATTATTAGCTTTTTTATTATATTAAAAAGGACTAATTAAAGCTTAATAAGCTTAACCTTATTATTTTAAAGTAAGTTATTAGCTAAGGTAAGTTTTTATTTAAAGTATATAAAAAAGTATAAAAAGGGCTCTTTTTTCTTTTATTTAAAGTAATTAAGCTTTATTATTATAATCTTATACTAATAAGGGTTATTAAATACTATTTTTAGGTATATTAAAAAGACTATAAGGTCTAATTTACCTTAATAGCCTTTAACTTTAAAATAAGTTATTACTTTTAACTAAGCTTATATACTAAGGTTTATTTAAATATATATTAACTATACTTTAAATAAGCTAATAAACTTTATATTAATCTTTAGTTTATAAGTAATTATTTATTTTTATTTTATAAAAGTCTTTTAATTATTATTATATTTCTCTTTTTATAAAAGTAATTTCTATCTTATTTTTATAATAAAAATAACTAATATAGTTAATAATAGTATTATTATTTTACTAGTAGTTATTACTTAGTTACCTTATAAGTAAGCTAGCTATTTTATAAGTAGTTATATATTTTTTACTTATTTAATATTTTAGTTTATTAGGACTATATATTACTTTTATAGTCTTTTATAAGTCTTTACTAGGTCTTTATTATAAAGAATTTTATAAAGGTCTTTTATAATATAAGGCTTTAGTATTATTAATAAAGAGAATTAATTATTAAGGATTAGCCTTATAATATTTATATATAAGTATTATAATAGTTATTAATTCTTTTAAAGAAAAAGAAAAGAGAAGAATATAATTTTCTTTATACTTAGTTATTACTTATAGGTCTTAATAGTCTATACCCCTAGTATAGGCCTACTAGCCTATAGCTTAGTAATACTAGGTATAGGCGTTTAGCCTAAGTCTATTATAAATAGGGGAATTAGGCGCTAAATCTTTATTAATATCTCTTTAAAGAGCCCTAAGATCTATTTAATCTCTCTAATTATCTCTAATAGAGTATTAGATTCTACTTCTAGAGTTAAGAGTATTATAAGGCTTACCCTTTTTACTCTCTAACTTATAAGTCCCCTATTTAGGGTAAAGAGGTATCCTCCTATTAACCTAAAGGTTTCTTAGTATCTAGTAAAATCACTATTAGAGTAAGTCTAGAGGAGACTTATAGGTTTTTTATTAATATAATACTTTATAATATTTATCTTAGTACCCTTTAGGTACTTAAGACTTCTTTTAATAGAATTAAAGAGTATTATATTTACCTTAGTTATATACCTTAAGTAGAATTAGACTATAAAGATAATATTAAGTCTAGTTATTATTAAAAGTTATATAATAATATCTAATATTTACTAAAATAATTTCTATTTAGTATTTAATAAGGCTTTAAATATTTACTTTTTAGGTAATTCTAATTTAAGCTAAGTAGATTCTTTAGTAAGTAATTTTATTAGAATATACTCTAGTTTAAGACTAAGTAAGGGTTTTTATAATAGCTTAAGTTATAAAAAGATAAGCTAAGGCTTAGTATTAAAAAGACTAAACTTAAAAATAGCTTTTTTTATAAACTAGCCTTAATATAGTTAAAGGCTTTATATTTTTTAATTTTAGTTAATTTAAATACTTAAGAAGAAAAAGGTAAATCCCCTATTTTTAATAAAATAAACCCTATTAAGCTACCTCTTAAGTTAATTAATATATTAGAGATTAAATCTTATAAGAAGATAATTATTTATATAAGTAATTATAAAAGTCCTTATAATTTAATTTTAGTAAATAGTATTATCTAATAGTAATAGCTTAAAGTCTAGCTTAGTTAGGAGTTCTCTTAGGAGAATTTCCTAATTTTAAGGGCCTTATTTAAGACTATAAAGGGCTTTATTAAGTAAGATAACCTATTCTTTAGTAAGATTATAGCCTAAATTAGCTAATAGATTAAAAAGTTCTTAACTTCTTTTATTTAAATAAGCTAGAAGTTCTTTAATAAATTTAAAAAAACCTTCTAAGAGGGCTATATATATAGATTCCTTAAGTAAGCTATTAAAAAAGGCTTTAATAAAATTAATTTATTTAATTTTTTAGTTATTAATAATTATAAGAGCTAAGATAATTCTTTATATAAGTAAAATAAATATTAAGATATAAGTTTAAAAAAAGTCTTATTTAAATATTTATATAAATCCTTTTATTACTAACTTTATTTTATATTTAATAAGTTAGTTATTTTAATTAAGTTTAATTTAAAATATAAGTTTATTTTTTAGAACCTTTTAAGAACTAAGGACTAATAATTACTTAATAAATTAAAAGACTTTAACTCTAATAAGTTATTCTAACTTAATAAATAAAGCTTTAATTTAGCTATTTTTATTAGGACTTTAGAAGGCTTCTTTTTAGTTATTTAGTATATTATTTAATACCTTTTTAGTTACTTTAATCTTCTTTTTTACTACTTTTATAGTATTATAAATAAAATAGTATATAACTAAATTTAGCTTATTATTAGATAATTTTAGTAAAGTAAGGTTAAGGTTAAAGTCTATAGGTATATAATTTAGATTTATTCCTTTTAAAGGTATATTTAATTATAATAAGATTAGGGAAGAATTTTATAATAGTTTTAGTAAATCCTCTTTAGGATCTATAAACTCCTTATTAATAAAGATTTCTTTAAGTACTCCCCCCTTTAAGTTAAGATCCTAGGTATTTTAAAAATTACCCTTAAGTCCTTTCTTAATTTAGCTAATTCTTTTATTAGCCCTTATAAAGGTAATAAATAAGGTCTTTATAATAGCCTAGTATTATAAGATATATACTAAATATATCTTAGACCTTAAAATAGCTAGTAGCTAACTTAGTTTAGTTTTAGTATTAAGTTTTTATCTTTTTATTTATTTTTTATAAGGAATTAGGATTTTAATAGTTACTCCTATTACCTTAAATAAGGATAAATTTAGTATCTTAGCTATTTTAAATATAATCTCTTATATAAGTACTTAATAAAGTATTAATAGTTAGGTTAAATTTATAGTATAGTTTATAAATATAACTATAATTAATAAGATTATACTTTAGAGAAAAGAGGGTAACTTTAACTAAAGTATTATAATTTTAAGTCTATTTAATATAACTCTAATTAATCTTTTAAGTAGCCTATTTTACTTATAAATATATAGACTTAAGATTATAAATTTAGTACCCTAGAGAATAAGCTAGTTTTTAAGTTCCTAGTTAATCTTATTTCCTCTATTATAATAAAACTCCTTAGGTATACTATTATAATATACCTTTAGGCTCCTAAAGAATCCTTAGATTACTTTTAATAAGGTTAGTCTTCTTTAGTTAGGGAATAGTAGGACTTATTAATATTAAGATTTTCTATTTACTAATATTAAACTAATAAGTTTTTTATTATAAGGTAAAGGCTTAATTTTAAATATATCCCCCTTTATAATATTAAGAGTATTTACTAGGTTAAGGAGGGCTCTTTTTAAGGGTTAATAAGTTATTTTAGCTTATATATAGGCTATATACTAAAAGTTAGTATCCTTAATCTAAGTAAAATCTAAAAGACCTTTTATAACCTTAAAGGTCTTTTTTAATAATAAAAGGCTAATATAGCTTAGTTAAATATACTAGATATTAGCTAGTTATAATAGCTTTTAGTAGTTAGAGTTACTAGATTTTTCTAATAATTCTTTTAGTTCTCTTAAAAGATATTCTATTTCTTCTAAGAGTATTAGATCTTAATTTAGACTAGGGTTATAGACTTCCTTATATTCTAATAAGTCTTTTAATAAAATCTATAATAACTTAACTATAATAGTATAATACTAAGCTATATTTATAAATACTAGTTTTATTAAGATTAGTATTTTTACTTTCTTTTATTATAAAAAAAAGCTATATTATTTAAATTTTAGGATTATAACTCTTTTATAATTTAAAATATAAAAAGAGTACTTTAGTAAGACTCCTCTAAAGGTATAATAGTAAATACTATTAAAGATATTAAGATTAAGGGTTAATATATATAAAGCCTCTCTTATCTTAATAATAGTCTATTCTTCTAGTTTTAGTTAAAATAGTATTATAAAATAAGCTATACCTTAGCCTTTTAGTCTAATTAGTCCTCCTCTTATTCTAATAATTAGTCCTTTTCCTTTTAAAAATAGTATATAGTTAGAAAAGATATCTTTATAATTTATAATATAGTAAGTAGTTTTAGTATTATAGAGGAGAGCTTATTAAAGATTAAGAGTTTATTTTTAGGTATTATAACTAAAGTATAGTAAAGTAGAGGATTTTATAATAGTATTATTAGAGGTTAAAGATTATAAGTCTTCTTTTTTATTATTAAAGAAGATTTCCTTAACCTTATAATTTATAATATAATTATTTTTATCTTCTAAAGAGTTAAAGATTAAATTAATAATCTAATAGACTTAAGGTTAAGGAGTTAATAGGTAATAGCTTTTTAGTATTATTATTATAGGGCCCTTTTTTAGCTTTAGGGTGTCCTTATTATTTTTAGTATTATTCTTCTTTTTCTTATCCTTCTTTTCCTTCTTTTTTTTTCTTTTTACTTTAGATTTATTATTATTACCTTAATAACTAGTATAGTAAGTACTAGCTTTAGTAACTAATAATTCTTTTTCTTATTATTCTTTAAAAAGATTAGTTATAAGATATTAAAGATTAAAGGTAACTAGTATAAGTCTTTATATTTAAGAGGCTTTAATTAGGACTCTTTATTATTTTAACTACTAGTTAAAGGTACTATTAATAGCTTTTAGGTATTAATTAATCTAGTTAATATTACTAATAGTTACTTTAATAAAGGTTAACCTAGCTAAATAACTATTAAAATTACTATTAAAGCCTTTAAGGGTACCTTTATAAGTTTAAAAACTAAGATTATAGAATTTATTATAAAGTTATAATCTTTAAATCTTTAAACTAATACTATATTATTATACTAGAAGACTATAAGCCTAATCTAGCTAAGTATACTAGCTAATTATAATAACTAGTCTTTTTATATAGTTATTCTTAATTAGGAGTAATAGTATTATCTATTTAAAGTTTATAAGATCTTTTAATATTACTAGGTTCTAAAAGAAGAATATAATACTTATAGCTCTAAGTTAAATCTATAAAGCCTATTACTATAAATTAAAATTTTTAGGTCCTTTAAGTTTCTAAAGATTTTAAAAACTATAAATTAATTTAGTAAACTCTTTAGTTATTACTTTATTAATCTAGATAATAAGTATAGGTTAAGAGTTATTAACTATCTCCTCTCCTAGAGGTAAGATAATTAATTTAGTTATTATAGATAATATATTTTAAGATTAAAGATTCTTAAATAATATTAAGAGTTAACTAAGTTAAAAGGTTAAGGTTTAAATACTAATAGCTTATTCTTTAATTATAGATTATTATAGCTTTAGTTTATTCTTAATAATTTTAAGACTAAGGCCTAAGTTCTAATTAATTATCTTATTAGTCTACTAATAATAAGATAAATAAATTTAAATAGTATTATAGTATTTTTTTAGTTAATAGAGGGATAGTAATTATAGCTTATCTAAGTAAAGGTTAATAGAATAGTAATTATAGCGTTTTCTTATTATTATAGATAGTATTATAGTATTTTCTAGTATTTCTTTTTCTCTAGAAGTCTTATACCTTCTAGGCTTATAACCTATAATAATTACTAATAGGTATATAGAAGTAAGAGTACTAATAAAAGATATAAAAGAAGAGATTATATTATTAACCTTATTATTTTATTTTTTAGTTAAGAAAACTATTTATTATTTATAAAGAAAAAGAGATATAATATTACTTAGAAAAAACTCTATTTATTCTAGAATTCCTCCTTTATATACTATAAAGTAGGGTATTAGCTAATATTACTACCCTATTAGTTTTAGTAGCTTCTTAGTACTATTTTAGCTATTTTAGTGGTTTTAACTATACTACCGGCGTTAGTAGCTTATAAGGAGTCCCTATAGAAGCCCTACTTTTAATAGATATTATTCTTATTAGTATATATTAAGAATTTATATATATAATAAGTTAAGTAGTTATTAATAATTAAGAGGTATTATATTAAAAAGCCTTTATTTTTAGTATATTAATTAAAGAATTTAAGCTATTTAAAGTTAATCTTATTATTTAAATAACTATTATCTAATATTATAATAATTACCTTATCTAAAAGCTTTTTAACTATATACTATAAGCCTAAATATATTTTACCTTATAATATAAGGAAAGGCGCTTTAATAAAGTCCTTTATAACTAAAATTACCTTAATAGAAGTTACTAATTCTTAGTTAATAAGAATTAAGCTTTTAAAATAGTTTTTCTTATATAAGCTTATAATATAACTACTTTATATATCTTTAACTATAAAACCTATTTTATTTATATTTTAAATATAGTTAGTAATAATACCTTTATTTATAATAGCTTTTTAAAGCTAATAAAAGTATTTTTTAATAATAAAGATATATTTAGCTTTTAATCTTATAAAATCCTATTTTTTAGTTTAAAATATATTAAGATTATAGTATTTAATAAAGTTATTTACCTAGTATAGTCTAATATAATTTAGTTTAAGATTTTATATAAAAGAATATTTTTTAATAAAAAAGTTTATTATACTTATAATTTATTATTTTAATACTATTAAATTTAAATAATTTATATATTTAATTATATTTAAAAATACTTCTTCTTTTAATATAAATAACTTTATATTATATAATTATAATAGCCTTAAGCTATTAATACTATTAAGTTATTAGTATAAGGTACTTTATAGTATATTAAATTAATAAGTTACCTATATAATAAGAAATTTAAGATTATTTTATAAAAATTCTAAATAAGTATCTATAATACCCTTAAAATTTTATATTATAATTTAGATTATAATAATAATTATATATAATTTAAGATTATATATACTAAAAAGTAGCTATAGGGCTATATAGGCTAAAAGTAGCTACCTAGCTATCTAGTACCTAATAGTGGAGTGGTAGGTGTGTAGTACGTGTATATAATATTTTTAAGTTTTTAAGGGGAAAGAGCCTTAAGCTTAAATAACTTAACTTTAAGTATTTAATATTTTATAATTTAATAATAATATATTTAATAAATAATAAGATTAAAAGATAAATAGTAATTATAAGAACTAACTTTAACTTTATATATTTATTAATTAGTTAAGTTTTTACTTATTTTAATATTAATTTAGAATTAGTAATTTATTTTTTAAAAGTTATATTTTTAAAAGTTTACCTTTAAAAGTCTTAATTTTAGTTTTTATTATAAATAATTTAATAATAATTTATAATATATTAATTATTATATTAAAATAATTTAGTTATTTTACTTTTAATAATTTTAATATTATTTAAATAATAAAAAGCTATAAAAAAGAAAAAAAAGTATTTTTTAAAAAAAAGTAATAACTCTAGTAATAGTAGAATTTAAGCTAAAATCTATACTATTTTTAGTAAATAATAAAGAAAGGAAAAAAGAGAAAAATAATAATAATAATAAGCTATTAATATTAAAGTTAATTAAATTAACTATATTAAGTAAGTTTAAAAGAGTATATAGATTATAATATATATATATATATATATATATAAAGAGGTATTATACTAGTATAGTACTAGTAGGGTAGCACATGCTCCTACGTCCCTAGTAAAATGTAACTATATCCCTAGTAATACTCTAAATAATTAGGGAACCTTGAACTAGCACGAGGCAATAACTATAAACTTAATTCTAAAATAATTCTTATTTAGGAAAACCATTAACATCTATATAATCAGTATTCTTAGATAGCCACTATAAAGAAAAGCCTAATCATCCTGAAAGAAGTAATTTGTATTCACACTACCATAACACACTTGTAGTCTGAATAATCCTCCCACAAGTAATCAAATTCTCCATTCTTTCTAGAGATCTAACCTATATTCTACTTAGATCTCGGCCTTATCAGCCGCCTGCTCCTTGTTGCTATTTGGCGCGCTCTAGCTCTATGCGAGGCGCAGGATAGCTATAAGCATCTTCTCTAAGATTAAATCCTTATATCGCAGGAACTCTCCCTCCTTAGGAAGGTTGCGAATAATCTCTTCGCTAAGCCTAGTAATTACCGCTAACGAAGGAGTAGACTCTAGCGAACCATCCCGGCCTAGAAGAGGGGGAATGTCTAGGCCGCTGGCTGCGCTTCCTTTACGCTCCTTAAATATCCTTCTAAACTTTATCGCGATAAGGAGATGAAGGGGCCGCGCATCCTTAATGTCCGACTTCTATGGGTTGCGAAGCTCGTCCTCCTTGATGTAACCCTAGAGAAGCTTAGTCACCTCGAGCGTGTGGAAAAGCGAAAAGAAGTTAATGCGGTCTTCGGATAGCTCCTTAGGCGCTTTCTGGTCGCGCAGATAGTCCCGCGGAGAGAGAACACGAGCATCTAACCCCTCCAGACCCTTTAACTGTCCGAGGATGTAAGCAAGGGAAAACGTTTTTGGCAGGGGTAGTGGTGCGTTCTTCACATGAGCTGCGATGACCCGCAGCTTTGCCTAGACTAGCCCTAAGTTACTAGGTTTTTCTCCGGGGTAGGCAGGAAACTTATTAGATGTGTTAGGCTAGTAAAAGTTACTAGCCATCTCGATAGACGTGACATTCTTAACATAGTCGTCATTAAACGCCTCGCCCAGTGGCTTAAGAGAGGCCTTGCTCTAGTCTCTTAGCGCATCTGGCAGCTCTAACAGATAGTCACGCTGACTACGGATAGTATCATTCTAGATACTAGCTCGAATTTCCTTAACGACTTTAACGGATCCCTTTTCGATTTCAGCCTTTTCCGCCTCGTCCTTGCTCGCCTTTAACGACTTCTGCGCAACGGCCTTTGCGGCACTAATCTTCTGTGCGCCTTCCGAGACAATAGCAAGTCCCCGAATGTTCAAAGTGCTGCTCAGCTTAGCCCGGAAAGACTTTTCCTTAGAGTTAGATGGCTCCTTGCTGTCGGAATAGATGTACGTGTAAACGTGATCGGCAAGGAACTTTTCCTATTAACTGTCGCGATGCTGCACAAAGACTTCCTTCGCTAGTACCGCGGGAGGCTTTCCGAGACTGATAAACCACCGGATAATATGAACAGCGATGCCGAGGGGAGCTAGGGGGGACATTAGTAGTCCGTCACTAACATAACACAGGGCCGTATCCTGATGGTCCACCTCGCCCTTCTAAGCCTGAGCAGCAAGGTTTGTTATGCATCTAACAAAAGGCACAATTGATGTCACGGCTGCCGTCTTGTCTAAGAGATTCACATCATGCTCAAAGGCATCAACCATGCCCTTAATCCAGACGCCGACAGTAATAACACCAAGAGCCACATTGGCACCACCTGCGGCTACCTTGCCAGGGCGAACCTTGAAGCTTGGTGACTTTGGGTTAAGTGGCTTATAGCCTAATGCTTTGGTCTGAATGTCCTTGATGGAAAGGGATAGAGTCTCGGTTACCGAGTTAATTATCTTCTTTGTGGTTGTAAAGCTGATAAACTCCTCGTCTGAGAATTTATCGGCTAGCTCTACCGTTTCAGGGCTCTCCGGAGCAGCTGGGCCTTCCCCCGGTTCCGGGCTGGTAGACTCAGGCGGCGGCGTCCCTCCTTCGACTCCTTCAGGAGGTGGACTCTCAACTTCTTCCTCTTTAGGGCCGGCTAGCTCGTCCTCGACTTCACTCTTAGTGACATCGCTCGGACCATAGTCTCGTTTTATGCCGTCTCTTCTGTAGGCTGGCCCCTTTTTCTTATAGACCATTTGCCCCTTGTCATCTTTAATCTGCTTGAATTCATTGCCGTTATAAATAACATAGAAGTTATCCTTAGAAGTTCCTGAGCAGTATAAGGGAGTTAGCAAGAATAGGTCCATCTAGGCGGAAGAGATGATATATAATGCACTATAACTTACCACTCACTGCTAAGACCTTGGACTTCTAGAAATTTCCCACCTTTTGCCTTGACTGGCTCTACATGGCCGCCGCAATGTCCTTGCGGGTGTAGTGTAGCTTATTAGTGCCAGTGACTCTATCGCCCTTTTCTCCGAGCTTAAGCCATTTTCCCTTATGCGTGAGCCTCTTAATATCCTAAATAGATTTGAAATTGTCCTGAGCTTTATACTCTACAAGACTAACAAGCTTTTTATTCCCTAATAAGACGATGGCCTAGTATTTTCCGCGAGAAAAATCGTCTACGTTTCGTATTAGACTTATCGATTTAAGGACAGACTCTAAGCCTGGCACGAGTGGCCTAACTGATACTTACTTTCGGGCAAGTCAATCTCGGTCAGCTTCCCTCCAACTCCTTCGAATAAGGGAGACTTTTTCACCTATTTATTACCTAACCACTCGATTCCACGGTTTCTAAAGGGCTTCCCTTCACTCACTTTAATAACCTTAAGAATATTATCGCGTTTCCAGAGTTTACTCCTAAGAGTAATTTCTAAGGGGACTCTTATATCTCCCGGCGGTTCGGGGACACCTCTCTTAAGAATAAGGGTATAATCAGGAGCATTTCCGGTAGCCCGCGAGGTAACTAAGGAAGCAGCGGCTAAACTAAGGAGAAAGGCACGCTAGAGAATTAACATAATTATAGACGGGAATGACTATCTTAAAGTTAAAGTATAAGGGATAGAGTCTCTCTATCTAATAAATTATATCTAAGTAGTAAAAGTAGACCTATTCTAGTTCGTCTGTCTTATATAGATTAAATCTTTAATATCTGATAGAGTATATTGAAACCGCTATATCTGGCTTCTTAGAAACCTATAACACCTATTTTGGTTTCCACATAGCCTTGTGTCTACAGATAATAACATTTTCTTCTATAAAACGTGCTGTATATGAAGAATGGAAATGAGCTTATAGACTGCCGTATTATAAAGCTATAAACTATATTATACTATAATAAAAGGTATATGATATTGTGATTATTGCTAAGGGAGAAAACGGCTAAAACACATAAAGTATCTACTACCACCTATAAGGCTATTAGACTAGTTTATAATACTAATAGAAATATAGTCCCTCTAAGGGTTTTATATATATATAAAATATTTATTAACTCCTAATTAGGAGGTTAATATTATAGAAAATATATAATATTAAATAAGGGCTTAAATAATTAGTAGTATTATTACTTACTAAATTATTAAAGGCTTTATATTAGGTAATAATATTATTAGAGACTATAGAAAACCTTATA